>UYYG01001180.1:0-60615 GCA_900625125.1 Dracunculus medinensis
ATATTGCATTATTCTAAAAAAAAATTTCCAGTTTTCAGTATTAAAACATTCTTAATAGTTATTTTCAATCTGTGTTTTTATTTTTTTTGTTCACATAAAAGTTGAAAGAATTTAATCAAATCTTTATTAATGAAAAGTGACAAGCAATAAAAAATTACTGGTCAATAATTTTCTTATTGTTTTGACTTTCTTTGTTTTCCAAAATTTTTTTAAATGTATACAATAAGAGAGGAAGAATATTAATGCGATCCACTGGCTGAATTCGTTTCAATCCCATTTTCAAATAAACAATCGTGAAATTCTGAAAATTTTAAAGGATTTGAAATATATTATTGCGGATTTGATGAACAGATATACGAAATAATGAAAAAAATCCAAGCCTTTTCCAAGTTTAAAGGACATAACCTCCAATATTCTAACTTTGGGACTAGTTGGCTATCACCAAAGTTATTTTTCTCCATATTTTCTCTTTTTCTCTAGATATTTCTCGTTACATTTTTTCTTCTTAATTTTTCTGTACTTGATATTGTGTATATATATATATATATATATATATATATATAGATATCATCATATATCATCAATGCCGATTTCTGCGTTGGTTAATACTCGTCTGTCTAGATAAGAAAGCCCGGCAAAACCTTCACCTTATTCCACGGTTGATCACGATTTTCTGGAGAATTCCATTTGGTCTTGGAAGCGTCCAAGCCATATACTTAAACATAAAGAGATAGATCATGCCAGCTATTTAGTTATTTCTTTCACTTTATGGTCTTCCTTCTTGCATCTTCTATCCTATCACTATGTGTTGAACAGTTTTTCAAGCACAATCCAACCACTGGTAGGATTTCTCAATGCATGTCACCTCAGCCATCTGTAAGTGGCATCCTAAGAAGAATTCGGCATGGTAATTTCCTAGCTTGATCTTTCTACAACATCTGCTAATGCTTCAGGCATTTCTTGTCATCTCAACCTTTGGTGCCATCTTATTAATATATATTCCTGAATGATTTTGGATCTCGAGACAGTAATTTTGATACTCACCAAACTCCACTCGCTTTCGAATTTATGAGTATTTTGGTGTTAGTTTTGAATATATTTTGAGCATTTTGGTGTTAGAAAATTTACGGCGAAAAGTTCCGCGCACTGATAAAGCAAGTATTTTATGACCTTGCATAAAAGATGAAAAAATTTTTATTTTATTGAACCTGAGCCCCATTCCCACTGTAGTTATCGACACAATATTTCGCATTTCGTCATAACTGCCAGCAAAAGAGACCTGATTCATCAGCGTATTCAAGATTTCTGATACCATGCTCTGGACTAATTTGTACACATTTTGAGTGTACCAATGTTAAGCTATATCCATTATCCGGTCAATGCATCATTGAACATTGCAGGGGAAAGAGCGTAGCTTTGATGGACACCAATTTTTATTTCAAAAGAAAGGTTTCCTATATACATAGATCTGCGCCGATCTGCGCTGATAAAATGAATCGAATAATCTTCTTTAAAATATCATCATCCTCCAAAGCGCTGTTCTATTAGTTGAATCGAAAACAGCTACAGAATCAATGCAATCAGTGAGGTGAACTGTTGATTTTCGAAGCGATGCTAACATTAATATTTGGTCAGCAAAATCGCATTCTGAATCCAGCTTCTTTTAATCCTATCCAGTAGAACAGTTGCAAAAAAAAAACCTGAAGATGTTTGGCAGTTAATTCCTCTCGATAATTGTCAAAGTATGTCCTGTCACCCTTCTAAAAGAATTGGGAAGAGAACACTTTTCTTCAGTTATCTGGTAATTTTTCCTTCTTCCACACCAAAGAGTATTTTATGAAGGACAACACTTGAAGATACTGGCCCGAAGACAATCTTCGTTTTATTGGCCTTGAGCTTTTGGATGACAACGATTATTTTATGTTGACAGTCCGCAGTTACAATATGGTTCAAAGAGCGTTTCACTTATGTCCGGGATGCATCGCTGTTAAATCTGGCCTCAAAGAATTCTTTCTGTCTTACAAGGTCTATCTTCTTTCTGTCTCATTTTTATTGGCATTAACAATCACACCATTACTATCCGTATCATTTCGTTTCCCAATTCAGTTGCTTTATGAAGGTGGAATGATTTCTATTATATTATCATTTCTACTATCGCTAATAAAACAGCCATCTCTCTTTTTATTCCAACACATATTATATATCCAGCTTAGTAGGAAGTAGAGTCTTAGCAAAAAGAGAAAAAAAACGCACCAAACCCAGCGAATTTTTTTCGAAAGCAAATATGCTGACATAATCCAACAAATCCTTCAAAGGCAATGCAACATTCAAGTTCGTTTTTATACGGCGATTTAAGTGGTTAAGAAGTTCCATCCCCTTAAAACGACGAACAATTTATTGATTTTAATTTAAAATTAGAAGAAAAATCTGAGGAAAACCATCATAATAAGAATAAAAAAAAATTCTAAATAAATGTAAATGTATTGCTGAAAAATATATTATTAATAGGCATTTTTACCAAGTTTATAAATGCTCATAAAATTGAACAAATTCTGCTCGTACTTTTTCAGATATACTAAATATTTATGGTATCACAAACAGATCAAACAGAGCAATTCTCATTGAACAAATAACAGCAATAAAAAAGATGCATACCTACGCATACCAAAACTTGCCCAATAATTACGGACGGCACAGACTTAACGTAAAATCATGTCAGCAGATTAAAAGAACTTTTACATAGACAAAGGATTAGGAAATAAATGTCCACAGACTAGTATCACGGGTCAATTAGTCGTGTATAATTAGTCATGTATAATTCTAATTATATTAATTATTTGTGTAGAAAATAATTTACCAAAGTAGCCACCAAAACGAATAAAAAAAAATCGAAAAAGGAGAACTTTGTCGCAGACGAGCTGACCGCCGCTTGACATAATTGATATAATGTTTATAAGCGATTTTCGTAAGAATCCTTCTAAATCGCTGTCTTCACTTAATACCGCCAAACGCAAAAATAATCTTTCTACTGCAATAAATAAGCGAAATATTATTGAAATGAAAAGAAAACGGCATTAAATAACCCTTCCGAAATAAGAGGCATTAATATTAAATTTAAACTAGAAGAAAAAATAAACTAAATAAAATAAAATAATAAAAGAATTAAAATCGCAAAAGTGAATTCGCCAAAAGGATTACTGAATTTTATTTATTCCATTTTTTATTTTATTCCATATCTTTTTGTTTCAAAATTTAAACATTTTATTTAAAACTATTTATTTTCTACGCTTACGAAAACAAATTATTTCATTTAAAATAATTTAAAAATATATTCGTTAAGAATTACATTGCAGAGAAGCGTTGGCATCGCAGTCGACAGACGTTTTCTTAACATTTTCCATCTGAAAAATTTGAGAGAATCGAGTAAATAAATTACGCAGCACGGGAAAAAATAAAGTCGAATGGAATAATTATTAATCGACGCTTTACGAATTTTTTAAAACATTCGCAAAATTATTAAAATTATTAGTAATAATGAATGAATTTTAAAAATCTGCGCCTTCACGCAAAACGCAATTATCCATTATTCGAAGCCTAAACCTATCATTTGACGCGAAAGCTTATTTCCAGCAAAGTCCGAAAAAATTCGGATCAGTCATGTACCGCGCGTCTCGGAATATTTTGAGCCAATTCGTTGAGAAGCCTTCGTCGCCAACGTCTCCAGAATTTGCGGCCGTGATTTGCAAAGTTTTACAGCACATTCAGTCGAGCAGAGCCTTTTCGATCGAGATTTTCATAAGCACTAGAATGGCTCAGTGGGTCGTTGCTCGATTGGGAGCGCTGAGGCTGAGGTTCGATTTCCCGAGGAAGTAAAACTGTATAAAAATCCAGATGATGCTGGCGACTCACCTGTATTTCTCAAGGGACTCCCCAGCATATTGTTCAATGTGACAAGCCAGTGGAGCGAGTTCAACGAGCAGTGGTGAGGATTCTTAAAAAAAAAAAAAATTATAAGCACTTATTTTAGAAGAAGCTAAAAATACAACCGCAGCACACGAAAACATAGCAGATCCATTTCCATGGTAAGCCTGCAAAAATTGGATTTTGCTGTCGTACAACTTAATATCATTGCCACTTGCGATATTACTATTTGCTCTCCACAGTATGGGCCATTGTGGTGATAAATGTGGAAAGGAACTACGATTAAAGTTGCCATTGTGGTGATAAATGTGGAAAGGAACTACGATTAAAGTTGAAATATAAGAAATAGCGGAGAATGTTTTATAAGCAACAGGAAATAATCAGTTATTTAACTCGATCTGTCAACTTCCTTTCGAGAGCAAATGGAGAACTTAAATCTAATCTTAACTTAAACTTAAATCTTGAAATAAGGGATTTCAAGATAGCCTAAAAATGCAGTGAATCGTCTCTGATAGCACGAATAGCAACAATTATATCGATAAATTAACTGAATATTTTGCATTAAAAGAGAAAGAACTGTGTGGTGATTGTGGTGATAAATTTGCCGGGATATGATCCGAAAAAAGACGATGCAGTCACGATGAACAACTGCTTGGTTATTCTTAAAGAATGCAATAATTTCTTAATGCCAATTTCTTCCATTAATGCTGCTGGTTTGCTAGGAGAAACTTCTCTAGATTCTCTGATACCTGTCATTTCTATTAAATGACTATGCTTCTGTTTGCGGCAAAATTGTGTATGGAACTGGTTTTTGAGATTTAGTGATGGATCTGGCATTTGGTTTTAGTTGAAATACTGCTTGTTTTGGAATAATCAACATGAGATGAGTTGCGTTGTTGGAACAATCAACATGAGTTACCGATTGTGAAAAATTGATGAAATGTTTTTATTGCAAAAAATCACTCAACAACGCACTCTGCGACATCAAAAACTCAAACAAATCGGACATTTATTGCCTTTAATACAGCAAATTCAGAATATTACGAAGTTCTAGTTATTTATTATTGGTTCACAATTAAGCTTCATATCCATAGAATTAGCAAGTCGTTTAGAACTTGAACAGGATTAATGGAATTAAATGCATCTGCCTTTGGAGCCAGACACGGTATTTTCCACAGTGGAAAGTAGGCGACAACCACGATATTCGGGACATTAATTGGAATAAGAAATAAGGACAATAGTTAATAGAGATAATAGTTCATGAAGTGAATGTGGTGGATTATTTAACGAGCGAACTTCAAGTAGCGGATATACCAGCTACAATGGACTAGAACTACCCGTTAGAAGACCTAGCTTTCTACCGGAGAAAACCAAATATATTAATCGGAGCCTACTGATTTCTTCAAATTTATATAACTAGAGAAAATTCAACAATTGAAATCAGGACTTCAACCAAAATTGGGCCATGTCGCGAATAGCGAACCAAAAAAAATAATAAATAAAATAAATTCTTCAAATAAATGTTATGAACCAGATTACTAATCTTACATGCCTAAGATCATTTTTTTATACGTTTTTTTGTCATCTTGATTTAACAAATTTCAATCCCTTTTTTTTATATAGCCCAAAAATTAATTTGCATGCGAAATCCTTTGTCTTAAAACAAATCTTATTACAATTTATGCTATAATCAGTTTTTTTGTGTGCATATTTGTTTGAATATTCGTTGTATACCACTCCTACTAAGTGTTTTTACGATAATCGATATATATTTATTTTGTATCTTATGTATAGCTTTTAATATAAATATATAAAAATATATATCGCTTAAGACGAATTATTGCTTAAGTTGTTATGTGGAGTACCCTAGTTCCCTGCCTATTATCCATATGGATAAACCTGCCATCAAAAAATTCTCGTGGTACTTTAGGGCCCCACTTACCAAATGACTGACAAAATTGTCCCATCCTAATAACAGCCAGTAGAGTTAACTAGTGGAGTAACCAACCACTTATTTACTTTACTTAAATATGTATTAAATATGTAAATGTGTATTGTAACTTACACATAAGTGATCAAAACTTCTTAATATCCTGAACTCTTGGCCATGTCTTACAACTATATAGCAAGATCGGGCGAATTGCATCTATATGGACACAGACTTTCGTTTTATTTACATTGAATGAATCAATCCACTGCAGTCATGCAGTTATTTAATATCATTTGCATTTTGCCATAATTGTCAGCTAAAAAGACTACAATAATCAGCTTTTCAAGTGTTATGCTCCGAACTGATTTGTTCACCTCTTGAGTACCGACAAGTGATGTCCATTGTCCAGTCTATCACAGAGTTGAATATTGTAGGGAAAAGGACTCAACCTCAACGGACAACAGTTCTTATTTCGAAAGAATCTATTAATTTCCCATTTATATATATCTTTCTTTATATATATCTTTGCATACAGAGCTATACCGATAAAATGCCTTTATGAGCCGAGTGTTCTCTGGAACACCATCGCATTCCATCATTCTCCAAAGCGCTGATCTATTAATTAAATCAAACATAGGTAAAAATCGATGAAACATGTAACGGTGGGTTTGCAGATATTTAAAGCGATGTTCCAACATTTCTTAGCGTGAATATCGTGAATATCTGGTCAGCACGACCGCACCTCGATCTAAATCCAGTTTGGGCGCATCTTACTATTCCACATCACCTTAAGTCTATTGCGTAGAAAGGAAACAAAAATTTTCGCTGAGACGTGTAATATGCTGATTCCTCGATAATTGTCACAATAAGTCCTGACACCTTTCTAAGGAATTGTGAGCGGAATTGCTTTGCTCCAGTTATCCAGTATTATTTCTTTCTTTTAAACTACATTTGTTGAAAGAGTTATGAAGAATGACGGACATTTGAAGAGTTCATCCTGGACCATCTTCTCCCGGAGTTTTATTGGCATTAAGCCTTATGGATAATGGAGATTATTTCCTCTTCTGTTGGCGGCTTACAGTTGCAAACGTAATGTTCAATAAGCGAATGGCTATATGTTTGGAGCAACAGATGACATATCGTGGTTAACCTTGGTTTTAAAGAATTCTTTCTATCTTACGAGACGATCCTTAATACTCCTAACACCATTACTACATCATTTCACTGATCGATCATCGATTCCTCCGAATTATAGTTGCTTTATGAAGAAAGCGAAATAAGTTGCTTTCCTGTCGCATAAACGAGTCGCCGTCTTCATTCTCAAAGCCATCTCGCTTCAATAGAAATTTCTGTACCACCCTGCTGCTGTCGCTACAATTTTTTGAAGCACCTCGTAGCCAAGATCTCCCACTTACTTTGGCAGTTTTCAGTTAGTTGGACAATTGCCACTTGCGATACCCAACTAGTGCATTCCTCCCTAGCGTGGAAGTAGCTGACTTCAGAAGATATTCCTTTATTTTGGACCAGTATTCATTTGCTGTTCGAAAAAAGTCACTGATATTATATCCATTGAAGTTATTCGGTTCGATAATTCGGTTTGAAATGCATTCATTGTCACAATCTTTTAGTTTGAGATAGTTGACAGATGTTGGGGTACCCTCTTTTTCGTGAGTTATCAATTTTATGCGGATCTTGGCCCAAACCATAATATGCTTAGATCCATGAAGATTGCTTGTTTCAGCGCTGCGCTAGGAACGGCTACCTACTACGGAACTCTTCTAACGGCGACTGATATGATGTAGGCAATTTGGTTGGAGTGTTTGTAATTCGAATAGGCGACTAGATGTCATCTACAGTGCCAGAAGCAAGTATTAGTAAGAAAAAGTTTATGCTGTTCGGCATAATGAAGAATGTGTTCCTCATTGGCTCCGTTCTTCGATGTCGAAGTTATCGCAGCGGCATTATGACCTACACGCGCATTCCAGTCTCCTCCGATTATGACCCATGTTTCGGTAGATACTTTGTTAACAACAGAAATAGAACTTCCGTGAACTTATCTTTATCATGGTTATCTGCCGACAAAATTGGAGCATAAACACTGACCTACAGAACTTACTTTTAAATTAGATGTATGTCATACGGTCGCTTACCGATTTCCACTCAATCAAAGTAGAATGGACCTTTTCAGACATGATAATTGTGCCGAGTTAACGGAAACGCCACAATGATATAGCCAGCACCTCTGCTGAAAGCTAGGTTTATCATTCGACATACGAAGTGAGAAAGACGGTCCTCCAACAAGCAGGCGATATCCGCACGATATTTGAAAAGAGTGTTGACAATGATCGCTTGAAACATCCATCGTCCATAAGTCCATAAGTTTTAACGGTGCTACGACTAATATCTTGTTGCGCATACAATGAGCCGTTCGCTTTGACAGGTCTCAAGCAACTTCTCTGGTTTGCGAGTACATTTTATTGACAAAGCTTGAGATCACTTCACGCCAAAATTGTATACTTATTGTATTTGCCACGGTTCGACGCTTACTTTTCATGTGGATAAATCTGCCATTAAAAAAATCCAGGTGCTCCGCTGAGGGTTCACTTTCATTTGCATTCCCTAGGTTATTAAAATTCTATGAATTTATGATTAAGTAATGAAATTCTATGATTAAGCATGATTTTTATTATTTTATTCTCTTTATTTTATGATTATGAATTTATGAATGTTTCATTAATAAATGTTTCATTTTTCTTCGAAAAAATTATTTGATCGAAAAATTGCGGAATACTGAAATTGAAATCGTCGCAGATATTAAAATATCATATAAATGAATCGGTAAACAGTGAATAATAGTTGTACGAATGTTCTAAAAGAATTTTATGAGATGCCAGTCGTCTTCGATCTTTTACATAGCTTTAATTCCTTTCATTTTATGGAATTTGATGATACGAATTATTTTCGTAGTTTTTTTATTTAGAGAAACTTTGGCTTCAGCGCAATTCTGCTATAAAGATTGGTACTTCGATACTCCTCATCCAGTTCCAACGTTAGTTATAATAAAGATTACTATAAATTTAGCTAGTTAGTTATATTTACTATATATGAACAGTTTAAATTTCTTAAAATATTATATTTGTAGCAAACAAATCAAAAATTTGGTTGATATATTTATTTATTTTGAAACAATTGCCAAATAGAACAAATAAAACCATCTAATTAAATAAGTAAGTGGTTTCTGCACTACTTCTACTTCTAGTTAGTTCTACTGGCTGTTATTGAGATAGGACAATTTTGTCAGTTATTTGTGAATCCTCAGCAACACGCGAATTTCTTAATGGCAGATATCCATATGAAGAATAGGCGGCGAACCAGGATATTCGACAACTTAAGCAATAATCCATCCTAAATCATAATATTTTTATTTTATATATTTATATTGGAAGCAATAAATAAGATATGAAATAAAATAAAATTACAAAAAGGCAATTCTTTTGGGCTAAAACTAATACTAATACTAATATTAATACTAATAATACTAATATAATTTAATAAATTTAATACTATACAAATTTCATAAATAATTTATTTTTTAATTTTAAAACATCATTGTTATTTATTTCAATAAAAATATTCTTAATTTGTTTTATTAATGTATTTGTTTACAAAGAAGTCGACGAAATGCAACTGCACAACGTTATGTTAATCATCAAGGAAGTGGTTTAGGATTTGTGGTTAAACTAGTTCAATTGGCTAGCAATGCTAGAAATTTTTATGGGGAAATGTCTTATGGGGAAATAACAGAATTGCGCAGGTATTATTAGAATCACCAGGATTTTTTAATGTGCCTCATTACCTAAAGGAGGAACTGAATCCTTATATTAATGATTTAATAATAATAATCAAAATACATGAAGTTAATATAGTTTAATATAGTTTATCGTTTAGAAAATGTCCTAACGAGGATTTCTTCACATACTATGAATGTTGCTATGGAAGCGATGAATGTTGTCAGTACATTAAGTGGCCGATTGTGTAAGATTTCCTATTTTTCTGGTCGATCTAGTTTATAATAAATGATCAGCCATTATATAAGGGCACAAAGTACAGATAAAGGTAGGAGACAATTCAAAAAAGGGGAACAAGGTGGTCGAATAAGATGGGTTAAGGTCAAGCCACTTATTTATTTATTTAATCAAATAACAAGCAAAGGGGCTAAGGTTATGTGCTTGATTAAAAAGCAAGTAAAAGGCATTAATAATAGTAAAGTAAAGAATTAATACAAGAAGAATGTAAAATTATGGATAAACGAAAAACATTGGAAATCGTTGTAAGTTCTTTCTTGACAAAAACAAAACTGCGAAATTCAAATGCTCTTGAGGATGCAGTGGGGTAAACCACTTCCAACGTCTGGATTACCGTATTTGTTACGGTTAACGATTATAATAATCTGAAGGAGTAGCACTCAAAAATCAGTTAGGATTACCAGAACTGCAATCGTTTTAAACACTTATCAGAATCATAAAGATTACGAGAATTGCCTTTTTAACCGTTTTTATATAGAAATTAGCCATTTATTCGTTTCTCAAATTTTTGCATCCAACATTCAATAAAATCTTTCAAAATCCCTTCCAATATTTTAATTTTAAAAAGAATATTTCTCTGAAATCAATGAAATTGTTTGTTTACATTAAATTTTCAACTAAATTTTCAAAAATAGCCAAAATCGATTTTGAATTTTTAATAAATTTGCTTTTAAATTAGGGTATTTTTTTTATTCTGTCTGAGGCTTTGGGCTCGTGTATTTTTAATATTATGCAGGTTTAATTTATATGTCAAATGCCCGCGCTTCTTTTTTTAGGAATATAAACAGTGAATTTTTTTCTTTTTGCTTTTGGTCGTTACTACTCATAATTAGGCTTGGGCTTGAACTTAGGCTTGGGCTTTAGGTCTAATCTTAAAATTACAATGGAAGACGTGCTTTTTGATGTTATGAGTTTAAACTGCGTTATCGACGATGGAAACAGCTCGAAATATGTAGGCAGCTTTTTTTCGACAATAATATATATAAGAAAAAAATAATGCGAAAAAAGAATGGTCCATGAAGTTCATATCTGGAGATATCGACCTCAAAGACTCCTCAGCTAGCGACCGATCCTCGAGTCCTGCAGGTGAGTTCTTGGAAGAAATGGTGAAGGCTAACTGGAAAAGAACCGCACAGATTTAGCGCAAAGGCTTGCCGTTCCACATGATGTTTGGAATCACCTGTATCGATAAGAGAAAAAAAATTCAACAAATGGGTACCTCGCAGATTGACTGAACATCGAATAACATAAAAATTTTTTGCACTACTGGCATATTTTTGACAAAGAACGATTCTACAACAGGAAAAGATCGGTGAATTTGCTGCATAAAGATGAACCTCTTCAATTCGTGTGAAAACCCGACCCTCACTCGAAGAAGATTGCTCACTGCTTAGTGGTCTGCTACAGGATGCACTATAGCTTCTTAAAATCTAATGATTCTACATATAGTAAAAAAATGGAAACAACCCAGTAGAAATTACGACTCGCTGGTCAACAAAATACCTTACATGGCAGTGCCAGACCGCACATCGCAAAAATCACTGCGAAAATTTGGTGAAATGGTTATTAATCCGCCCTCAATTTGTCTTTTGTCTTCCCACAAGTAGAACTTCATAGAACTTCACTTCATTCATCCTCTCAAAGAGAAAATGGAAGAGTTTTGAAAATTAAAAAACGCCATTTTTTCAGCAGTTCGAGAAGCTGTTAAATTTGTGCGAGTGAAATAAATGCACGTTTTCACGTCGACAAAATGTGTGCATTGTAGTAATGCTTATTTTAGTTTACAATATCAGTTTTATAACTGTTTTCGGAGCAAATTACATAAAACCACGGGAATTTTTGACATCAGCCAAATGAAACACAAGCTTAAACGATAATCGATTAAACGATAATCATTTAAACGATAATAAATAATTTTGGTATATTTTTATGTATTTCAGGATATTTCTCATCCTTATTGCTTTCGGTCTTCTTGCTGGTTGTTGTTGCTTTTTTATTTATGCATTATTCCGACAAAATACCCGAAAAAAATCAGTAGATTCAGCTAAAAATATTTTCTATGTGGCGAAACCATCCCCAATTCGTAAGCAGAGTCATGAAAGTTTTTCTGCTGTAAGATATTTGCCAGAATTGGATTCACCACCGAAACGGAGCCCCTTTGAATTGATTACTGCCCCTCGATTACCTAAAGAATTGGATGCTAGCTCTTCTTATCGAAATAAAATCAGAGTGTGCAATGGACAATAACGAAATCTACGCTGAGCCTTTGAAATATAGCAGATCGAAATCCTGCAATAGGTGAATTTAAATGTAATGCATCGCAATTACATGGTTTTAATAACCAGACAAATATTCATTGAATTATTACGAAAATCAAGAAACTTTAAAAATATTCTGAAAAAAAAATATTTTGGTCTAATAAAATATTTTACAAATAACCGCCTTTTAAGAGTTAATTACCCCATATAGCGAAAATTCACCACTCATCATTTCTGGTCCGGCTGATGATTCCACTCTCTTGTTTCAATCTTTCTTGACGGAAACTCTTTGTTAGGAATGATATTCGAATAAGTAGAAAACGACCTGCAACATCACTCGGATTTTACTTTTGAGATTAACAAGTTTACACCATCAAGAAACAGGAAGCATAATGCCATGATGTTTGAATTCTGCCGAGAATTTAACCACTCTACCACACATCTAAATTCATTATTGCCCCGAGGAAAATTTGTATAAATAAAATACCAAAATCCCATTTAATTATTACAATTATTTTATAATCATTTTAATTATTTTCGAAATATTAGATAACTGTTTTTGAAATAAATATATAAAATATTAAAATTGCATTCAAATGTTTTTGTTTTTAAAATAAAAGCTTTTCGATTTGATGGCTGCAATTGAACATTCATGAAATAATATTTATTAAATTTACTTTCATTTTTATGCATACTTTTATTTTTGATTTCTCATCACTCACTTAAATTTTTTATTCAAATTCTTCAAATTTGATATTTTTACCAAAACAGAAAATAGACGGATGACTGTTACTTAGGTAACTGTTTCGAGCATCGTGGTTTGAACATTTAGAAAATCCATGGAGTGGCCTTGAACCAGCTACACTTCCATAATCCAATCAACTCCTTGGCAAAAAATTTATCGTGCTAGCAACCAATGCACCAAGCCTAAGGACAAACAGCCCTCTTCTTTTATTTTTGACAGGGAATCAACACATGTATTCTATAAATTTTTAAAAACCTTTAAAAATAAATATAAATTTTCTCAATCAACCAATACTTAATATAAGAAAAACCTCGAACACTCAAAATTTTATGCAAAAAAATCGAAATTCATATGAATTTATTCCATTTTTAACATAAATTATTATAATAATGGTAACATTAATGATAATAATAAGCAAAAAATAATATAAAATTTTCAAAATTATGTCAAAAATTAAAAATTAAAATTAAAATAAAGTATAATAGTGTAATAGTGCGAGGCAATTGCAAATAAAAACAAGAAAAAGAAAATTCAAAATTTAAAAAATACTGACAAAATGATCTCAAATAAGTAACTGAAAAATCATACTGAAATTCACATCGAACGACAAAAAGGCAAATTTGGATAAATTTACTTTGACAAATTTTTTTGCAGAGGAAAATTATTTATTTAATCATTTCATTTTTCACACAAAATGTGATAAGAAAAAAGAATAACAGCCAGCCATATATGAATAGTGAAAAATATATATTTATCATAAAAGTTATTAATCATAAATTAGAAAAAATGATTTCGAACGAAACATGACTTACATAATCTCAAAAAAGTACAAATATTATTAATTTATTTACCCGACAAAATCATTGTTGATGAAAATGCAAAAAAAAGATTTGAAATGATAAATTATCGATAACCATTATCATAAAATCATCCATAAATGATAATAACAAATGCAAATGGGAGCACCGGGTGGAATAGAAAAAAAGAAAAATGCCAAGTGATTCGAAGAAATTTTAAACCGAGATGATCTTCAATTGCTTCATCTATAAACTTGTAACTGTGAGTAAATATCAATATTCAGAAATATAATTTAATTGTAATTGATAATTATAATTTAAAAGGATATAAAAAGATTTGATGCACCCAGCGTAACGATTTATTTATTTATTTATTTAGCGTTTCAACTGCAAATCCGATCCTTTAATTTAATTTAATTAAAATTAAAATTTAATTAAATATCGCATTACTAGAAAATCATAATGAATTATAAAATTAAAAAATCGTTAACATAGAACTCAACACGGAAGGCGAATAACACAGAATTTTTGAAAAAAGATTGAAAGAAAACAAAAAAAACAAATAGGAAGAAAGAAACATAAAGCAGGAAAAAACATGAAAATAGAAGGACAAGCAGGACAAAATGATAAATGATAAAATAAAAATCGAATGGGCTAAAACAGATGAGGAAAAAATCCAAGCGGCCCGGATGGCTAAGAATTCTCGACAACTAGAAATACAAGACAATCCCTTTCTAGAATTTTTCCGAAAATTTTCTAATAATTCCAACAATTTATTAAAAAAAGTAAATTCAAACCTCATTTAAGAATAAAATATAAATAAATTACTTAGGAAATTTTTAAAAAATTTTGAAATTTCTCTCTTCCGCAACTAATAAACTGTTAAAACCTTAAAATCAAAAATTAAATTTCTTGCATCGAATAAGTTGCAAGAATAAATTCGTATCAATCATCATAAATTTACTGAATTAAGCCACGACTTTATTTTTAAGAGGAAGAAATACTTGTTAATACCTTAAAAAACTGAAAAGGTCTTATTCGAAAGACCATATTCAATACTGGCCATTGTCAATTTTTTATGTCAGTAATAATGACTTTGGTAATACTATTTCATAAGTCTAATCTACAACTTATAAAAACTATCCTGTTTTGCTATTCTAGCTCAGGCTAATTGCATCTATGAAATCTAAATTAATAAATATAAATTCGCAAAAAATGAAACAGCAGGAGATCACTCGCTCATTTATCGAGATTTATCATTCAGTTATAGAGCCTTCTTAAATTATCAATATCTTAATATCTTAAGAAGATTTTAGGACATTCACTGAGCTGAAACAACTCATTTGATGATAATTCCTAGTGTTACTCATGAATATGTCATAATAGAAAATATTACAATTGTAATTTCGAAAAGCTAAAACTAGATTCTTTTAACTAGGTTCTAGCTGTTAAAAACTAAGCTGAATCCTTCTCGGTAAATTCTCTACAAGATTCAACGGGAAATATCCAATGATCTAATCAATAATAAGCTTAAATTCGTTCGTTCAGAGAGTATATCATGTTATTAGGTACGACTTTTTGCTCAAGGAAATTTCCTCAATTAAAAAAAAACATTGTCGGCTGGAAGAAAATAATCATAGTTTCAGATATAAAATTTTGCATGAGTGCCTCTTATACTATAGATTATGAGAATTATAAGTACAATCGTCGTCGCCACACAAACACATACACATAAGGAGAATGTACTTAAGAAATAATAATTGAATGGTAGTGGCACAACAGATTACCTGAACATGGATTATTGCTGAAAAATTTTAGACTGGCATTCAAAACACGATATATACGCCGTACAAATAATAATATGAAGATGAAAAATACAAATATATAAGAAAATACAGAAAACACATCAATATAATCATCATTATACATTATAAAATTTATAATAAAAAAAAAAATACCCAATAATTTATCTCAACTCCATTTATGCTGTTAGGAATTTTAGTTAAGTGATTTGGTGAAAAAAATATGAAAAAAAAAATATTTGTGGGTGGCTAGCATCAACATGATTTTTTAGTTTCACTCGTATCGAGAACTGAACCTTGCACCTTAGCACTTGTTTTTTCTGGGAATCTAATTGAATTTTCTGAATAAATTACTGAAAAACACTTTTGAAAAAGCATTTCCATTTTGAAAAAATCGAAATGCCAAAAACACAAATTTTAAATGAAACCAATAAAGAAAGTTTGAAATCTATGCCATAAAATATATTTTATAGCATTTGATTTAATTGATATTTTCAGTTTTCCAGTTTAGAAAATATTCATTGCAATACAACGAATTAAAAAACTAAAAAAAATAATTTTAAAAAGAAGAAAAGAAATAATTCGGAAAAATTTTTATAGCATTGGAGGTTTAAGAAATATGTAGAAAATAAATATCTACTCGTAGCCGAAATCAATTTTGTTTTTGTTTTTGATGATGAAATCTTCTGAAGATCACTTTTAAACCAAGATCATTTCCACTTCTTCAGAACTAGAAACAACTATAAATCATGATTTAATAGATCCAGAGAATGAAAAAAGAAAAAGAAATAGAGTTTGGGAGCAAGGAGCACCAGAGGAATCTGGATACCCATTATAATTTTTAACTCTCAGCTCCCAATGGTGTGTATGGCACCAATTTCTCTCCTTATCCCAATCTCATCAATCCTTATCCCAAAGTATTTATTCAAAACAGATTGATAAGAAAATGTAAAAAAAGAACTAACCACAAAAATCTACACTTTAGGAAAAGAATGGGGTATTTGGGTATTTTGATGATGTATTGTTGGATATATTGCGGGAAATGGTTCACCACTAACACTTGCATATAAAGCAGCAGTCTCGAACGCTTGCTGTGCAGCACTTAATTGAGCCGCAGCGACATTGAAGCCTCGCGCAATACCACCGCTAGTTGCTCCATTCGTTACACTTCCTGGTGGCGATGTTGGCGTTAACGATGCATATGGCAATGCATTGAAAACTAAAATAATTTTCAATAAAAAAATTCAATCAAATTAATGAAATCAAATCAAAGAAACTTTTAGAAATGGAAATTAATAGAAATTTAATATTAATCCAAAAGTGACAAAGAAATTTTTACAAAAATTTCTCCAAAACTTTCTTTTATGGTCAATGGGAAACTCTCAAGAAATCCACAAACTTCCATAGGCCAGAATAATATAATACAATGAACTAAGACAATAAACTGAATGTAAAAGATAGTTGTTTACGACAGTTTATTTGAAATAAAAGTGATTAAAGCACATTTACTAATTTCATTTTGCGTTATTTCAACTTGCACATGCAAATGTTAAAATAAAAATGCATTTGCTCGAAAAACATTCCTAATATGATAATACAGTTTTATCATACTTCACCACATAAAAAAATTTTTCCGCAAAAAATTTAAGCGACAAAAATATATGAATATATAAAATATATGAACAATATAGCAGTACTTCTTTTAACATCTCACACCCATACTTTCAACTGGATTCCATTAGTTATAAGGATGGGGCATTTCTAAACAATTTATATCCGTGCCTTATCAAACTATCATTATTATCGCCATTCTGGAACGAAGCTGTAGAAAAATAAGATAAAATTTGCATAATTGCCAATGATTTGATATAACGACGGTGAGCATTTTTTCACTTTTTTTCCCATTTTGATCTGGTTTCATTTTCACAGATTCATCAAGTTTTTTTTTCTTAAATTTTTTAGCAGAATAAAGGATTTATGAAAATACCCTCCTCACTTTAACCGTACACTATATTCTTCTTAATAATTTACATCGTTCACCATCTTCCGCTTTTCTCACTCACTAATTTATCATGCTACCAATTTTATATTTTCATAAATCCTTTATTCTACTAAAAAATTTTAAAAAAAACTTGATGAATCTGCGAAAATGAAACCAGATCAAAATTTATAATTTAAGTAAAACTATGCAAAAAAAGAAAACTTAGAAAGCCATATAAAACATTTAAATAAAAGATATTTCTATCAAATATTTTTAAAAAACATGCAAAAATGCTTATCGATTTAGAAAAAATTAAACTGAAAATGTATTATTTAAAATGTATTTTATTTCCAATTTTATAGAATGAAAAAAAAAAACTAAGAAGCTAAGATTTAAACGACAAAAGCATTAATCAAAACATCCAATTAACGAAATCTAACTGCCTAGAAATCTTAGTGCACCTTGACTGAGGTCTTGAAGTGATACTTGAGTTCGAGTAGCATCCGCCAACAGACTCAACTTTTGTGCATCAATAATATATGGATTGCTTGCTGCACTCACCAAAGAAGCGGTTGTATTTGGTAATATTGCTGTATAGAATAATTCATCATTAAAATGCCATTTTCGAGATTTAGAAAAAAAAGAAACAAAAGGATAAAATAATTAAAATGTAAATTAATGAAACTAAACACGATATACATATAACGAAGATATTTCTGCAACTAATCTTTATGCAAATTCTAAACTATAAGATGACGAATTACTGCTTTAGGATAATTTCAGAGCGAAGCCGCTATCTGATAGAGATTTCTGGAATCTTCTTAAAGCCACTAAGGATATTAACATTGGACAATAAATAATTTGGGAGAAAACCATTGGATATTTATATTAATAGAGTTTACATTAAAAATTAATTACATTAAAAATTAGAAATATCCGAACAACCCAAGATGCCACTATGATAATATCCCTGAAGAAATACAAATGCCTAAAGACTTGAACTTACTAAATAAGAATCACAAATGCTAAATAAGAATCACAATCGCAAGAAAAATATAAAAAGAAAATATCCACTGAACTCTTGAAATTATAAATATTAAAAATATCCACTGAATATCTGCATAATATTAAAGTAAACCGCAATCAGAATTTAACAAAGTAAATTTAGCTGTCGAAAAATTGTAACATTTCATGTAGCCTTGCGTTACACTGCTAAACTATAAACTCTCTAAGCCTCCATTTAGGACACCAAATTTGAACCAAATCCTAAACCAAATATCTAATAAATCGAATGAACTTTAAAAAATTTAACATAAAAATTATGGTGAATAAAAATTATAGAAAAAAATGAACCCTGTTAGCTGGATGACAGCAAATAATCAAAAATTATTAGAAAAAACATGCTTATAAATTTTTATTATGATCATAAACGCAACATTTTTCTGGCAATCTGGTAGCAGTTGTTCGTTTTTATTTTTTTTTTCAATGATTTTCAAAAGGATTTTGAATCTTGAAGTCTTGAAATTCATTAAAATTCTATAAATTTAGGGTAGTTTAAAACGGAAAATTGCTCTATATATAATACTTCAGGAAAATGGAAAATGTTGCATAATATGATAATTTTTACTAAATTTCGGTGCAAAAAAAAATACAAAAAATTGTTAAAAATAAATAATAGTAATGAAATTTTAAAAAAATATACCACCAGGATAGAGCATATTCGCACCATAAGTACCAAGTCGAGGAAATGCATAAGCTGCAACAAAATAACTTTATTCGATACTTTTTGAAACTTTATGAAGATGAGAAAAAGAAAAATATTATAGCTAATCTCTCCCTTAATCCAGCTCATTCCGAAATCAACTGAGAAATGAGGAAAAAACTACAAAGTAATATAATACTATATTATTATATATTAAGAATATTAGGAATATATTAGGAATGGATCGAAATATTTAACCTTACCCAGTAACTGTTCTGCACCCATTCCGTATAAACTACGTATTTGCGCGGCTCTATTTTTATTCTGTTGTACAGGTAACATGACCTGAAAATAAGGATAAAATGAGAACGGGACTAAAAAAAGTGACGATTTGATCTCATAAAAACCGAATGAATACAGGAACTTAGCTATTTCTACTTCCTAGTAACGAAAGGATGACATTTTAATCAACCAGTTAAATCAACCAAATTAGAAATGATGAATAAAATTAAAGAAAAAGATTTTAAACGGAACAAAATTCACTTCTTTCGGTTGTGCTTTTTTACATTCCACCATTTTACCATTAATTTCATGAAAATGAATTTCGCACACTTTATCACTAACATCATCGTTATCGAATGTGACAAATCCGAAACCTAAAAAGTACATCTGGACTGAGCATACAGTACTATATATACAGATGTAAAAGCAATACAGGATTCACCATAAGAAGTGGAATAAAGTCATCACAAATAAACAATTTTCTCGGTAAATCTTTGAAAAAATAGCAAAATTTTTTGAAAACTTAGCATATATTAGTAGTGCAATTAAATTTATCTTTATTAGCAACAAATTTAGATTGTTTCACTTTAAATAAAAATAAAAATACCTCGATGACGATTTGTATTCTTATCAAACATTAACATCGCATCTTCTACCTGAGATTAAGAAACTTTATTTAAACTTTATATTAAATTTTAAATTTCTATATTAAATAATAAATGAATATAAATAAGCTAACCAAGTGGATAGTACCAATCATCAATGTGGTGAAAGTGAGGGCCCCTCTGTAGATAAATGCCATTAAAAAATCAGGCTACCCTTATGTTTCTATTGCCAAGTGGTTTGGCAAAATTAACCTAACCGGAAATGGCTTATTTAATTTTGATATATGAAATTTGATATATATAAAACTTCGATGTTATTAAACTTTGATATTAATGGATTTGATATTAATGGATGTTGAAAATAACCTTTCCGAATTGCTCAAAATATTTACGCATATCCTGTACCGTTGATCCTGCTGATAAACCACCAATAAATACTTTTTTCGTTTTGATGATCATCTGTAAAAACACAAAAATGAATAGATAAAATGGATCTTAAATCGTTTTTCACATTCAAGATAATTAAAAATCGTATAAAGACGTCATAATTTATAATCAAATTGGAATGCTCCAAATAAATTCCAAGGGAATGGAATTCCAATAAATAGAATGGCTCAGTGGGTTATTGTTCAATTCGAGAGCCAATACTGGGATTCACTTTCCAGCAGGAGTAAACCCGTACAAAAATCCAAGTGATGCTGGTGACTCACCTGTATTTCTATCGCCATGGGACTCCCTGGCATATTGCCCAGTGTGATAAGCCAGTGGAGCGAGTTTAACCAGTAATGGTGAGGACTCTCAAAAAAAAGAAAATCCCAATGGAAAGGAGAATAGCGGAGTGGCCATCGCTTACACTATCACATCAAGCATTTTCGCTCGGCTTCTTTTTCTTGCAGGACCAAGTCTGCCATCAAAAAAACAGAGTGGATTTGGGAACTAACCTGTAATTCTATCACCAAGTGATTTCTTCGCAGAAATTTCTTAATGTAATAACAGTGGAAAGATTGAGCACTAACCACATATTTATTCAATTAAATTAAACATTAAACACTTTTTTTCGACATTAAACACTTAGCACATTTTCGAAAGTTGAAACAACTCCGTTATTTTATTTTTAATTTTTAATCATTTTCTAGTAAACTATATTTTGAAATTTAAAAAACATTAATTTGGAACAAAAAATTCAACAAAGAAATGCAACTTGATGGAAAAATCCACCATTAGTTTCACCAAATTTTACTTAAAACACTACTAAATAAATTTAAATAAATTTTATAAAAGATAAGATTTTTAAACTTTTAAAAAACTAAGAATAAATTAAATCCAAAACAAGAGTTATCGGCAAAAAAAAGCAAAGCTAAAGCAAAGAATAAAAGGAGCTTTTAAACAATACGCATTTTAAAATAAGAAATGCATGGATGTGCTTCAAGCACAGTCAATCAATCAAAATTTTCTTACATCTTAAAAATCTCTTAAAACTATTTTGGATGAGAAAAGATTAAAAAAGGAAAAGAAAATCTTAAAGATGGATTTAACTAAAGATTTACGAATAGAAGAGAGAAAAAAGAAGAAACCAACCACTCGAAAAATTTTATAAATTTTATAAAACAAGAGAAATACCACTCATTCATCTTAAGTATTCCTTCAGAAGAAGTAAACTACTTCAATATTTTATTTTCCACACTTTTACTTACTTTTATTTTCCATACTTTACTTTTATTCCTAAAAAACCTGTGTGAATATATCATAGATAATTTAAAATTATTAAATTCTGCAAAATTATTTTAATAAATTCTAAACATGATTCTTAAAATCACAAATAAATTAAAGATATTAAAATGAAAAATTTAAGCATTTAAAAAAGAACTGGAAGTAATAAACCAATTAAAGCAAAAGTAACAGATTTATGAATTATGCAAATAAATAAAAATAAAATTATAAGAACCACTTTTCATTGGAATCTTTATAATCTATTTGAAAATTTAACATTAATCTATTCCCGTCCATCTATATCAAAGTCACTAGGAGTCATAACTTTGTCTCCGCATATTACCTTACTTATCAAATTAATTGAATTTATCCAGTATTACCAAATGATATATTGCTTAAATAAATATACATATATATAATTCTATCATTTCATCGTCCTATCTCCCTTCCTGACCTTCCCGACAGCTCTTGTTAAATTCCATGTGATTGCTGGTGAAGAACCATTTGTACTCCATCCTCAAATGACTCATATGAGAAAAAAGTAAACTGAACTAAATTAAAGATAATTTCTAAGATCCAGATCTAAATAAAACAGAAGTGGGGAGGGGTTAAACAAACCACGAAAAAATTTATAAAAATTCAGTAAAACTGAAAATCTAAATATTTCATCGAAACAAAATGAAATTTTTTTTTCAAAATAAAATCCTTCTTCTTTAAAATTCTTTAAAATCCTTTAAAATAATAAAAAATTTAATAAAATTAAAATAATACAAAAATACAGTATAATCTCCTGAGTATATAAACTGAGAAGAGTTGTTACTTAGATTATTACCTTTTCAATCACCAAAGTTTGTCCATTACCATTTTACTAACAACAGGCAATATAAAAGGAAATGGTGAATGCCAACCATAAACTTGAATTTAACTTGAAAGTAATTTTTCTCGAAATATTTCTTTTTTTGAGTACAAGCAATAATAATTCACAATGCTCAATGAATGGAAAGAAAATTACCTTTGGTTGCTGTTTCTTTGGAAATGCCACTTTTGGATCGATCTAAATTTTAGAAAATAATTAATAGTGATTTTCGTATTAATAGCTAACAAAAATTTTCAAAAATATTTAATTGAAAAATATTTAATTATTTAATCGAAGAAAAACTTGAAAATTTTCTTAAAAACATCCCATGGATTCTTCCTATTATCCATTAAAATCCAGCAATTTCCTTTATTTACAACAGATTTTCATGATAAAATTGAATCAAGACAAATTTTTCTTTCAAAATAAGATTTCATAAAAAAGAAGGACGAGAAGACATTTATTGTTTATATAATAACTACTATAAATGGACAATGGAATTATTGAGAAAATAAATTTTCAAAAAATAAGAAAAAAATTTCGGGAAAATTCGTACATTTAACGAACGTGAAAATACAATTTAGTAAAATTAAATGATCTATAATCCATTGTCGTCAATTTTTTTTGTATTATATATTTTTCAAATATATCTTAAATATTCAAGCAAATTGCACCATCTACAGGAATATTTGCTCGGTATATGATTTAGACCTTCCCAATACTAAACGGGATATTCTTCAGAAAATCATATATAATAATAAAGAGAAGATCCTGTAGGATTTCTCTATCTAAACAAGTACTGATCAATGAACTAGATATCATAGAAGTGGACAAGAACCAGAAATCAGTAGTGAGGATAGATATAGTAGCACCAAATGACAGGAATATCAGAGAGATGGAACGTGAGAAGCCAGAGAAATACCAGAAGCTGAAAGAGGAAATAAAGATTTGCAGTGAAGGCCAAAGCCCCAGTGATAATAGGAGCACTGCGACCCCACACTAGAAAACGAGTTTCAATAAATCCCAAGAACAATTCAGAAGAATGCACTGCTAGGAACAGCTAAGATGCTAGGCCTCAATCTCCCAGACCTGTGACAGAGGATCCAGGATTAAAGATGATCCTTACCACACACAGGAAGTGAGAAAGATTTTAATACATATTTAAATATATCTCTCTGATATATCAGAATAGATAAAATTAAAAAACTGTAAAAATAACCCTTTTTCCATCGAGTTCATGTTGTTCATGTGATAAAACTTTATCAACACTTGATGGATCAGCAAATGTTATAAAACCAAATCCACTGAAAATGATAAATAATGATAAATAATTGGACATATTAGTTAACTTAAATTTCATTTCCAATTTATTTTCTAAAACTCAAGTTGTGTTTTAAAAATTCACTAGAGTTTCAAAGTATAACTATAAACTTAGAATTTGCTTCAATGGTTCGAATTTATATAGTCCAAATGCATGCCAGGCAGAAAAGAAAAGTTTGTTATAGATTTGTTTACTTTATTTTTCAATACAAAAATATAAGCAAAGAAAATATGGAAAAAATTTAAAATAAAATAAAATAAGCTCATAGCTTAGATTTTACTTGATAATATTTCAAAAAAAGAAATAAATAAAAATGAATCTATTCAACTTCAAGAATCTGAAAATTTCTTCA
Organism: Dracunculus medinensis; assembly: GCA_900625125.1. Classification (NCBI taxonomy): domain Eukaryota; kingdom Metazoa; phylum Nematoda; class Chromadorea; order Rhabditida; family Dracunculidae; genus Dracunculus; species Dracunculus medinensis. The sequence goes on from UYYG01001180.1 coordinate 24,348, forward strand.
AATTTTCTCATTGCATCTAGAAATTTTTTAAAACATTTTTTCTTATAAAAGAAATGATGAATTTCGAAAACTTTTAAATAACACTGATTTACAAATGATAAAAAAAATTTAAAAATGAGAATAAATATTCGATGAAAACTTTTAAAATAAGTTTATTAATTTTTAATAAAGTTTATTAATTTTAATTTATTTTAATTTATAAGTTTATTAATTTAATAAGAATTTAAAATAGGGATAAACTGAAAATCACAAAAAATAAATAAATATAAAATATAAAAATATAATAATGTAGATAAAACAATGTGAAACTTATATTAATTAAAATAACTGTTTTTAATTATTGAAGCTCTTTTATTATAAACATGGTTTAATTTTATATTTTAATTTCTATATTATTTAAATTAAAAACTTTGAAAAAATTCAATTTTTTGTTCAGCTTATCATCATATAGCTTACCATCATATAGAATTTTTTATGAGGATAATTCGATTAGTGGTCTCATTTTCAAATTTTATTATGCAAAAATCTCGATCAAAATCTAATATTTCATTAAATTTATCTAATTTATTAATGTTATATAAGGACTTCATCCGAATAAAATAAATAAAAATAAAGAAGCAATAGAAAAGAGTATTGACCGAGCTCGTTTTGAAACCGGATCCCTCATCACCATACATTCATTTATTTCACCGAATTGGCTAAAATAATCGCGTAGTCCTTCTGCAAAAACAAAAAAAGTTCGAATTTCGAAGAATTACTTTTATACACTTTTTCTCCTATGACATATAATCTTCCGGTTATTATTTAAAAAATGCCGAAAGTGTTCAAAGTTGTCGTAGTAGAAAAATAAATCAGAGCAAATTCTGTGATAATTAAAAATTGTTTAGATGATATTTAGTGATATGATTTTTAATCAACTAATTCAATTTGTTCAACTTATCATCATATAGAATATCATATTAGAAGTGGAAAATATAAATAATTAAGCGATGATGACAGGTGCTTTTGGTGCATTCAACTTTTCGCTAACAATTTAAAAGCAATTTTTTGAAGGCTTTTTAATAAAATTTTTCAACTACGATGCAGCTGTTTAAAATATTGGATTCGAAACAGCAATCTCTGAATATCTGAGGAATGAATGAAATCGGATGATCGGATGAAACGAGATAGATGGAGGGATGGATAGAGGGATAAATAGATGGATAAATTACGTTATTATTTATTTATTTATTACATGAAATTTAGCATTTGTCTAACAAGCTAGGAGAATTTTTAAGCTAATCTTTAAAATACGATTGTTAAAATATTAGATTTTCTCTTATTTTATTTTTTACGAACTATTCCGCAAAATTTCTTGAAAAACATTCAAAATTTCCATGTTTTCCATAGGAAAAAAGGGCTTTTTTTCGGGAAATGAAATTTTTAAATTTAATCTAATTTCAAAATAAGCTAATTTAAAAAAAATAAATTTAATTTCGAAAAATACTCCAATAAAAGCGATTAAAGTCAAGGTTCCCAGTCCTGCTTCCTACACCTGACAATGAGAATTCCGTGGTTATGACGGCGATCCACTTGTACTTTTATCATATAATTTTTCCAAACAAATATCTCATCATAATTTTCTCATTATTCTTAGATTATGCTAACAGCAAAAGGAACCATCCTAATTAGAAACTAGAAATGGTGAAAAACTAATCCACTTACTTAATTCTTAAAAGTTAAAGTGAATTTAAAGTTAAATTTCATCAAGATTTTCAAATCCAAATTTTCAAAATAAAAATTTTCAAAATACCAGCAGTTGTTTGCCAACTGAGACCACCAATAAACATTTTTCTGAAAAAAAATGAAATTAAACATGAAATCATTTAAAAACAACAAATAAAATCAAAGTTACAAGAAACTAAAAAAAAATCATTATTTCAACTGAATTAATGGTTAAAAAACAATACAAAGAATTCCACAAATATCTTTATGCCTATTTTTTCGAATGTTAAGGAAAAAAATTTGTCTTAAGGAATCCTTTGTGGTGATCATCATCTTATCAATATTTTTATAGTGATTATTAATATCATTACAGAAATGCAAAAAAAAGCAAAAGAATATTAGACTTTCTGATTTCTTAGAAATTATAGACAATAAATAATAAATTTCTAATTTTGGATTAAATTCCTGAGAAAATTATAACAAAAAAATTTACATTTCCAAAAAAACTTCCAAACGACAATATGAAGAAAATTTTTTAAAAAATCACTGCCTATCACAGTATTAAATTTCATTATCAATGATGAATATTTTTACTTTAACTTTAAACAAAAAATAAGGAATAACCCTGGATCATTGGTTCCAATACTTGAAACATCATCATCTGAACCTGGACTCAACTGCACATTATCATTTTCAATATTGTTTTCCGAATTTGTTGCTTCCATAATTTAATAAATGGTAAAAATAGGAAAATAAGGAGTAGTAGTATTAATATATAGTTTATTTGAAGAAACAAAGAGAAAAAAATAAGCAGAAAATAGCTGAGGGCAGCCGACTTCGGCTAAATATTTCTAAATAACTAAATTAAGGAGGACAATCAACAAGGATATTCGTTTAAATGAATGAATTCGGGACTCAAAATCTATTATAGTCTCTATGGGGAGGGGGAATAAGGGGAAAATTAGCCAAGAATATAATATAGGAAAAATACTAAGGAAATGAGCTCTAGAAGCTCGAGTGCATAAATTTAAGGATGATAATAAAGAAGTAGTAATGATTGGCGCTTAATGCAAAAATGGCGACGACGCACAAGCGACGACGACAACGTCTTAATCCCTGAAATCAATGAAAATTTTTCAAAAAATATTTTAAAAATTATATAAATAATGAAAACAGTACTTCAAAAACTGAGAAAAACAGCAAAGTATGAAGTAAAAAACAATAATAAAAAGCTCGGACTCTCGCAGCAGGAGAGTAAACTTATTATTTGGAAATTCGAGTGGTGCTCACAACTCATTTTTTCGTCCGTCCAACTAACTGACTCTCTCCAGCAAAAACTTTCCATCGTGTTAGCAGCTTGCGGAGCAAACCTAGCTTTTTATCCTAACGCACCCTTAAGCATTCGCCTAATTATCTTTTTGCTTCGTTCGCTTACTCTTTAAAATTACAAATGACTGAGGCAAAAAGAGATTCATATTCTTACACATTATTATTAATATATATTCTAATCGTCGATGAAGAGCATATAACTGAAGAAATAATTTGTCACAAATTTTAATCGATGTGCAAAATATCGACAAAAAAAGGAAAAATATTGACAAAATCTTTTATAAAATTTCTCACATCGTAAATAATAAATCAAATAAATTCAATGCTTTTTTCAAAAATTTTCTTTCGTTTTCACAATGAAAAATTAAATTTTCATTTTTCTGCAACAAAAAATTTAAAAAATTGCAAAATTCCGATATAATATAAAAATATAATCAAATAAAATAAAAAACTTCATAATTCCATTGTCGATACAAAAAACAAATGGAAAAATAACTATTATTTATTAGTGCCTATACTAATTAACAATTAAATAATTAAAAACAATTTTTAGAGGAAGCGACAGCCGAGTGGGATGGTCGTTTCAATGTCGAGGCCACAGGTTTCATTTCCTAACTCTTACCAGCAGCAAGTCCGTCATAAAAAGTTAAACCTTAAATCAACTATATTTCCACTGGAACTCTGATGAAACTAAAAAAATCAGCTAAACCAAAGTAAACAAATTTCCATGAAAAATAATTAATGTCACTGAAAATTGCAATAATTTCTCAGAAAAAGACAAAAAACTTGCAAGAAAAATTGATGAAATAATAGAATAAAATTCTTTTTTCCAATAAATTAAATAAATTACGTAATTTTAAATAATTTATAATTTAGTAAAATAAATAATAATTTGCAATCATAACGTTAAAATTTTTATAAATGCAAAGTGCTTTTAAATTCCTTTCCAAGATCAGTTAATCGATCGATCGATCGATCGATCGGTAAATAAAAATTATCCACTCGGCTATTCTGCCCCCCGAATAATTTTGTTTTTCAAATTTTTTCAAATTGATGAGTAAATTTTCTAAAAAAATGGCGCATAATGCTAAGATTTTTCTTTAAGCCATTAATAAAATGAAAAAAGTCTAATCAGTTTTAACCAAAATAAAACCATCACTTCGAAAAAAATGATAAAAAATTTTGGAAAAAATATAATAAAAAACGGCAAAAATTAAAGAAATAGGAGATTTGTCAGACGACAATTACTATAAGTAAATTCAGCTGACAAATAGTTATATTATCTAAAAAACTTGAAAAACTGGAAAAAATCTGAGAGTGAGGAATATCAAAAGCAAGAAAATTTCCTAGAAAAATTCTTCTTTTTATGCAATTAATAATCAGAACTTATCAGAACTTATCAGAATTAACTATCAGATCGTGTTTTTTTTTTAAAAAACTACAAATGAAACCAATTAATTAGCAGAAAAAAAAAATAATAATCGAAATTTTGCATTTTAACTTCAATTGAAATCTAATAAATAAATGAATTTCACCGCTAAATTTAACCATTTTTATTTTCTTTCAAAATAATAAGTTTTTCAAAACATTTTTGTAAATTAGTTTACAATAAAATAATTATTATTTAAATAAATTAATACTTTCTAACCGCTCTCACCACGGCTCCGCTGGGCTTCCAAAGGCTTCCAAGCTGTTCGATCCGACGCCATCGTTGACAGTAATAAAAACTATTCTTTTTTTACATCGTCTAAATCGATATATTGCCGATCCTCCTATGCGCTCAAAGCCTTTCCTGATTCAATCAGTCCAGTTCTTGCCTGGCCCTCCCCACTTTTGACGCCATTCACCACAGGGCTTAACAAGTAATGAAATATGTGTCAAATCCTATGGTTGGCGACGAAAAACGTGCCCTAACTAGCTGAAGCATTGCTATTTGATGGCCGTGTTAATGTAGTTATTTGTGCGAAGGCAAATGCAATCATATGAGATTTTATCCGCTTTGCGAACTCGTAGAATGATCTTAGACATGAATGGTCAAAGATAAGATAATGCTCCTTTATATCCTCCAATCTTATAGGCCATATCTCGCAAGACCGAGCGAATATTCGTCCTTATGGTGATTTCGCGACTGCTCCATAAAGGTTTCATCAGCTGGAAGAACACATGTCAAGCTACCACTATCCGAGTTTTAATTTCATATTTTGCCTGGTCATTCGGGATTAGAGTGGATCCAAGATATTTAAAGTTTGGCACTTCGGCAAAGAATTGATAGAAAATAGGTATTTTATGGGTATCAGCTTCTTATATAAGACGAAAAGATTTTCGTTTTATTTACAGTGAATCTGAGCATAATTCTAGCTGAGTTGTTAACACATAGTTTAGCATTATTTTTATTTCATTATAGCTGTAAGCAAAAAAGACTATATCATCATCGTATTCAAGGTCTATGATGCTATGCTCTGGGTTCAGTGCCAAAAAGCGATGCCCATTATATATCGCATAGTTGAATATTGTAAGGGAAAGGAAGCAGCGTTGACGAACACAACTTTTTATTTCGAAAGAGATCACTCAGTTCCACATATATACTACAGATTTGCCAACGTATACTAATAAAATACCTTTATGAGCCACATGATCTCTGGTACATTCCATTCACTTTCCAGAGCGAAGCTCAATTGAATCAACTGGTGCTGGAAAAAATATTTTCAAAAAACGAGCCGTTCGACTAAACAACATCGTTCAAGATTGACTTTTGTCAATTTTTGATAATTAATCGATTTTTAACCTGGCCGTCGCAATATCGAAAATACATGTGATGGTGGGTTACCGATATCTAAAATGATGTTCCTTTCTTAACGTGAATATCTGGTCAGTACAACCGCGTCCAGGTCTGAATCCAGCTTGATTAAGGCGGATTCCGCTATCCAGTGTTGCCACGAGCCTATTTAGCAGAAAGGAAGCGAAAATGCCTACTAGAATAGGCTAAATCTGCGTCAATTCCGCAATTCTGTCATATTTTTAAGAATTAAAAACAAACTTATTTTTCTCCAGTTTGCTGGTATTATTTCCTTTTGTCATACCAAAGAGCACATTTGTTGAAGGTGAGTTATGAATGATGATGGACATTTGAAGAATTCGCCCCATCTTCTCCGGGAGTTACAGAGATTATTTTTTTTTGATTCGACGAGCGAATCAGTTATATCCGTGACAACAGATAGAATATCGTTTGGCCTCAAAAAATTCTCTCCATCTTTTGAGGCGATCCTTAAAGCTTTAACAGGCGTCCCATTAATATTCCGTATCATTTCACTGATCCTTTCTCGAATTATAGTTATTTTGAAGTTGAAGAAAATTTTCGTATTAACATTTAACCGAGCCTACCGTCTGTCAAGACTATATCGCTTCAATAACGATTTATATCGATTTATACCGTGCTGGTGGGCTTTGGTAACTTTTTCAGACAGATGGATATTTGCTACCGACACCCAACTAGCCCAACTAGTAGATTTCTTTCTAGTATATCTTAGTATGGAAGTGACTGATTTTTGGAGCTTTGCCTTTAATTGGAAATTTCATCTGCTGATTCAGAGAGGTCACTGATATTTATTACATTCAGGTGTTTCAATAATTTGAAATGCGCTTACTATTCCAGAATTTTTGAAAGATCTTGGGGGATACTATTTTTTCTATTGTCAATATTTTATATTTTGGATCTTGGCTCGGAACATAACATGGTTCATGAAGGTTGGCCGTTTCAGCGATAGGAACGACTATTTAGCACGGAACTCTTCCAACGACGACTGATTAAAATAGAATCAATCTGGCTGGGGTGTTGGTTATCTAGAGATTTCTAAGTGACTAGATATCTTCCACGATGCCGGAGGCATGAACCGTGGCATTAGTAACAAAAAGTCCATATTATTCAGCAAAGCGAAGACATTCTCCATTGGCACACCATCTCGACTCAAACAGTGGCCAAGCTCATCATTGTGGCATCGCCATTGAAGTTCCACATAGATTTATTCTTATCTGTGCACAAAGACATACTGATGACGAAAATATTCCATAACTTTTTTCTAAAGCAAACAAAGACTATATGGTCATCGGTTCCCATTCAATCACAGAGGACCAAGCCTTTTCAGGCGTAATAATCGGCGAGCCATTTCGCCCCGTATTATCCGAAACACCACAGTAATATAGCCAGTACCTCTTCTTGGATCCGGATTTAGTAATTATTCAAGGAAACAAATTTCATCAGTTTTTTCAGAGATGTCACTGATATTTATTTATATTTATATTTATATCACGAAGTGAGGAAGATGAACTTCTAATAAGCACGCGACATCCACACGATATTTAGAAAGAGTGTTTACAGCGATCGCTTGATTTGCATCATACATAATCGTTATGATGTTCTGAGCACCCAATAGAAAAAAATAAATATTTATAAAATTTATTTTTTGTAATTTCAATGTTCAAATTTTAAACGCATATAAATCCTTTTCTCATCCCTCGTGGTAGGGATAGTTCTTCTCAACCTCGTGTCCTCAACCAAAGGCCTGATCATACTTCCTCTAATTCTTTTTTCAAATATATTTCAAATATATATTTATGTATATGTTTTAATTCACAATTTGTTTACAAATTTTTATTCCTAATTATTCCTAAATTACTTTCATTTTATTTCTTTGTTTTAAAAATTTAAGGGAAACTTATCTTAACTGCTGGTAACTGTTTGCAACAAATTTTTAAGTTCCAGAAATAGTGTAAGGGAACTGCAAAACGGAACAGTAATGCTAGGGGACTAAAATCTGAAAAATTTAAGATTTCTTTCATATTTTTATGTTATTTTTTCATTATTACTTTATTGTTATTATTTTTTTGCATTTGTTTATTATTATTATTAATATTTTTCATATAATAAAAATTAAAAAGTAACAACTCGTCGCTTTCAACATTTTTTGTTACTTCGGTCATTAAATGATAATAATAATAGAAATTTTTGTCAATGGAAAACAATCAATCGCCCGTTCAAACATCCACATTTTTCACTCGAGAAAAATATCATTAAAATTTCGAAATGATCGAATTAAAAACGAAATATATTCCATTTCGAAAAGTCAACTATAGCACATACATGAAGATTTCTGAAAATTTTTAAAACATCACAAATTGCAAAATAAAAGTTATATCGCATGAACAGCAAATACGACGGTCGACCACATAGATTAAGCGCGTAGCAAGCGGTCAGCGCTCACCATTTCTCCACGAGTTCCCTCCTTTGGCAGTTAGTTTGCTTCAATACAATTAATAAACCGCTACTCGCCTATCATAACCCCTACGGCCACAAGCCACATCATTAAAAAACCCATTTGATTCACAAATTATGCATTTTAATTTTTTCCTTGAGAGACAAATATTGGAACGATGTTTTAAAAAGAAAATTGCACAAAAGGCAAATAATTATCATTTGTGCAAAGTAAATATTTTATAAACGAACGACAAATAAACGAAAACAGAAATGTTTGCAAACGAAATAGCAAAAAAAGCGATCAACGAGATAAAATACTAACTAATCCAGCAGAAAATCGAACGAATAATAACAATTATTAAATATAATATTTAAATTATATATACATATATATATATATATGAAAATATTATATGCGTATATTATATTAAACCGAGTGGTTTCTTCAATTATCGTCTTCAGCGTCCGTTTTGGGATTTTGCTTCTGACAGAATTAAAAAAGTTGGTGAGAAATCTAGGTGATGCAGATGATTCGCCTATACCACTATCTCTAAATAGCTCCCTCGCAAAGATTATCGCAGCTCACTAATAATCGGTCAAGCAAATCTAATTAGAAACGGTCACCACCAATCACCTTTTTTAAAATATTTTTGAATATTACTATTGTTATTTATTAATGTAATTACTTTATTATTATCATTAAATAGTTTATTATTATCATTATTATCATTAAATTAAAGAAATCATTATTTTTATAAATATTTAACATTAATATTAAAATTACTACTATTATTATTATAGCGATTATTATTAATATTATGATTATTACTACTATCAATATCGATATTATTGAATATAAATGAAAATTTAAAAAAAAAAATTTTAAATAAATCGTAGAAGGTGGTAAACTTTTATATATAAAACATATAATTTAATAGGTCTATTAACGATTATCAATAATTTTGCAAAGCAGAGTGGATTCGAAAAAAAAAGAAAACCAGGGAAAGAAATGAGAAAATTGAAGGAGAGGAAATTAAAGAAAATACAGATAGCAATTTGCTGACTTTTTTCCAAATAAGGATAAAAAAATTACCGATAAATGAAATTATCAATTGATAACGATAAAAAAGTCGATAAACCTATTATAGCAATAAATGAAATCAGTTACTTATCCAAAAAATGAATGAATTACTAACCAAACTTTAACTACAAATGGATAACTTAGGATTGCTATTCTATTGCTTATCCACCATTAACAATGAAAAAATAATTACGCACCTACCCCTCCTTAATGAACGAATCAACTGCCTCTCCTTAACGATTAATGAAGTCCTTAATCATTAATGAATTACTCATCTCTACTCATCGTTAACATTACCTATCACTTATTCGCTATTTATACATCGACAAGGAGAAAAGAAAAAATTAACTTTTTTAATAAAATCGGTGAAATTAGTTAACTATTCTAACAATTGCACACCAAAATAATCAAAAAAATAACTGTAGAAAAAATTAATAAATTTTCATATGATTTTTAGAATTCCGATCTTTTACCAATTTTTACTGACAATTTTGTATGACTCGAGGAAATAATTTTTCAGACCTTGCTTCATTAGTTAATGAAAACTTTGACTTTGATTTGCATAGCAAACATATTGTTAGAAAGCCTTCTAGAATTTTAGATTTTATACTCAAAATCTTTAGGAATAAATCGAACGACTTTCTTATCAACAATTATCAACATTTGTTTGCCCGCATTACAAGAATCACAGTCACGAAAGTCCCTCACTTATTTGTTAACTCACCGAAATATTTCCTACGCCGCATAAATCCATGCTAAAATCATACAGTTTTGATTTCTTCAGGGATAGAAATAGAATATAACAAAATCTGATCTTTACTTATTTTGTTTGATTTTGATCATATCAATTTAAACTTGTTGAATATCACTTGAATTTCAATATCAGAGGAAATGGTTAATTTTGTTTCAACCAGTCTGCAGAACCAATGCACTCTCCTCAATTCCTTTATTAGAAGTATTAATTAATTGCTGGAAAAAGTTATTACCCAGTGATGGTATTTTTGCTTCTCAGTTTCCAGAAAGATGAAATTCCATAATTTGTTTTTTACATTCTCTTTCGCACTTTCAGTTTTATTCCTTACATTTTATATTTTTATTTGTCTTAATCAGCGCATGGCTTTATACTCTGTTTAAATAAGTGATAACGAAGGTAACGATGTTAAGATGAAGAAGTGATAACGAAGGTAACGATGTTAAGATGAAGAATATTAAAATGCACAAAAACGTTTGAGGAAGTTCATTAAGTAAGAAGTAAGCAAGCGAACTGCTAAGAAAGTAAACGAAGAAAGTGAAATAAGTAGAATAAGAAAGTAAAGTTGAGGAGATTCTAAACGATGAGAAGGGAAGGTTTTTTATTTAATGCGCATGTTGACGGTGTAAGTTAGCAGAAGCTTATGCTTATGCTCTTAAGAAACGAAAATAACAAATATTTTATATTGATTCACTTGTTAAGGTAAAATTCAATCCTTCTTACTTGCTTTTCAATGGGATAATGCAAATATTTTATAGAATTTACAAACGACAAGTTAATTTCATTTCCTTTACTTACCACTCACTGTCAATGAACTACGGCTTAATTTTACTTTCATTACAAATTAGTATTTACACTAAATACTCTAACACATTCTTTCTCAATAATAATGATTAATTATAAATAAAAGAAATAAATAACAAAATAAAAAAACAATTTTCATGATCTATGATGATTTCAGAATAAAATTTCGATTAAAATGGCATATTTTCTTTCTTCTGTGAAAATTAAAATAACTGGAAAATTAAAATTTTCTTTAACAAATGAAAAGAAAAACCAAAATTAAAAATCCTTAAAATCTTTTATAATCAATTTATACCTAAATAAGTGGTCAATGCTTCATCTCTGGTCAGATTCATTCCACGACCAGAGAGTTTTCTCACGAAGTCATCTGGAGTAGGAAATACGCAGAACTACTCGGATTTTTCAATAACAGGTTTATTCTCGACGAAGACGGAAGATAGCCTCTCAATCTGATTTTGAAGACAGAGCCTCTCAGCATGCTAAATTGAATTACTAACCACTCGGCTATTCTACAAACGCAGCTAATTATTATTAGTGAATATGTGAAAAAATCTGCAAAAAATTTCGAAGATTCAATAAATTGAATTGAATTGAATTTTAGGGAAAACTCAAAAAATTAATAGTAAAAAATCAGATGAATATTGATAAATGCGAAAGAATAAATCAACTTGGGAGTATCTCTATGCTATCTATATGCATAAATATTCAATAAAATGGCCTTGAAAGAAAAGGCGAAATAAAAGATTCTCAAGGGCAATGAATGAATGAAAGAGAGGAGTGCTGGGCAGGCCGACTGACTGACTAAATGACTGCTTCAAAGGAGAGAAAGGAGAGATTTGAAAAGAAGACAAAGGACAAAGAGAAATAAAAAAGCGCAAAAATTCTAAGTAAATAAAATCGAAAAATTGCATATTTCTATTGTAGAAATCCATAAAACAGCTGATCAGTTTCAACGGATTATACACACGTTCACACCATTTTTAATTCCTCGCTTTTCGTTCTAAATAGTTTCTACGAACGACGACGGATGTTGGAGATCAACTGTACTTGTAATCCTTTGTAATCTACAATTTTGCAATTAAGTAATACTGATAGCCGACAAGAACCGATCGCACACACCATCGTAAACAGCCAAAAATGGTGAACGCTTACCATTTACTCACTTATCTTTATTGGGCAATTTTTTTTCGAGTTCTAACTGGCAAAAAATAATAGAACAATAGAAATTTTGAATGAAGAATTCGTCAGAACGATTAAATGTCGAATTCAAGAGGAAAAAAATTTACAAGAGAAAATGTTAAGGATAAAGTTTAAACGAAATAAAAATGAAGTAAAAATAATTAAAACTGCTGAAGCAATCGCAAATCTAGACTTTGAACGACAGAAAAGTGAGAAATAGCAATGAAAATAGCTAAAGTGGAAATTGAGTTGACCAGTGCCGATCGGTTTGGCTAGTTGATCGATTCGCGAAAGTAGAGATCGCCTCGAGGGATTCCATCTGATTGACTAACAAAGCAAATTTTCCACTGAGAAAGCCAAGCCAAACCAATTCAACCAACCAAATAGTAGAAAACACCAACTGCTTTAGTATTAACAATTATCAAATATAAATTGATGTTTTCTTCGAAATCGTCGTTGTCATCATCATTTAACTGGAATGCCTTAAAGAAAAACCATCTTAAACCATCCTAATGAAAATAGTAACATTTAACTTTTTATAACCTTTATCTTCTTTTTCTAACACTTTCACCACTGCAGGTCCGACTGGCTCCATTGGCGACCAGGATAAAACTTTTTTCCAGACCTCCCTATTCGATGACATGCCTCAAAGATGATTGAAGATAACTCTTTAAGCTAATGTTTTTTCAAATAAAGTAAAGAAATTTTCCTTATAATGAGGGGAAATAATGAAATGAGAAACTCCACTTCTGGATGCGCAAATCCAGAAATCTGCCGGTAGTTCCAGAACAGATCGCTTCTTTAAGTAAGAACAACCTAAAATTTCTCATAATTTCTCGAAATTCTCGATTTTTTACGAAATATGAAATATGAGTGAAAATCGATCAAAAAATTTTCTATGATTCATATCATCGTTTCATTCATATCAAAGAAGAAATTTCATTGAAAAAATTCGAACATTTCCTTTTGAAATTTAATTTTAAAATTTAATTAAAATTTAATTTAATTATTAAATTTAAATTCAGTAGAATAAAATTTAAATTTCCTTTTAAGATTTTCATTTATCCAAAAGATTATCAAACACAAATATCAATTAGCATTTAAAACGTGGAAACAAAAAATTATTAAACGAAAACTACTTTTTTTTTCTTCAAGTAGTACTTTCCATTGTTGGTTCCGTCCGCTCCACTGAATAAGATTCACCCTCGTTTACGAGAAACATTCACTCGTGGACAGAAATACAGCTGCAAAGGCAGATTTCTCTTTTAATGCCATTTTTTTATGCCATTCGCGAAGGCATTGACTTGGCCTTAGATAATGCAATATGCCAACCACAGTACACCGTATAAAATATAAAAACGGTGAAAAATAAATGAAAAGGGTAAACAGATCTTTGTTGAATGAATGAATTAATGAACGATTTTACTGATGAGTTCAAAATAAATTTACAAGCGATCATTCTTCCTTCCAAAAAAAATTTGAAATATTGCGATATGGAATAACTCAGTAAGTCGTTTCTGGGTTAAAATTCCAGCAGCGTTTTTCAAGCTGCCCGATCAACTTGCCTTTCCACAAGTAAAATTTATTTGATCCGTTAAGTAAGTGGAACAAATCTGATTACAAATAATAACATATACATACATATATATTGAATACTTTATAAATCCATAAATCTTCCTTCATAGATAAATATCGAAAAATTAATCTATTATATATTGAATTATATATGAGTTAACAATGAGCAATAGCAAGTAAACAAGCAAATTCGCTTAGAATTTTTATTAAACTGAATTAATTAATGAAAAATTAAAAAAATCTTAAATTTCAGGAAGTGGAAAGAACCCTTTTGCAACAATCAAATAATTTTCTAAATTATTTAAAATGTTGTTATACTATCGCAAATGTTGTTATACTATCGCAAAATTCAACGAAAATCCAGATTAGCTTTGATTTACCAAAATTTACGGATAAATAATAGATCTACATTAAATTTTTTGAATTTACTTTTAATTTTTTTAAAGGATGTATCAGGAAAACTTCAAAAAATATAGGAACGCTTATAAAAAAGTTTAAAAATATGAAATTTTGTGAAAAATATTCAGAAAAATCAAAAATTTGCGGAGAAAATTAAAAAAAATAATTTGCAAAAATGTCAAATAAAATAATACATAAGTAAAAATAGTACGCTATAACAAAACTTATATACTTGTATAAAAAACTTATATTATGTAAAAACTATAAATAACTATAATATATATAGAAATAAATATATATTCAAAAATTCCCTTCTAAACCTCTGTGAATGGTAAGGTCATTCTCAATCTCGGATCCTCGGAGCCTAAGAGACTGAAGGTTCAGTGCAATATCTTACGTATTTCTCGCAGTTTTTCTAATTTAGGAGTCACAGTTCCAAGTGCTCTACTTGTCACTGGAATTACTTTGCCTTCATTTTCGACATCTCTGGTTCCTCTTTCAGTTCCTAGTACCTAATGTTTTCTAATTTATGTATATTAAAGGTCGGCTTACTACTGATAAGATTATCATTTCAAGATGACGTTGTTCGGGCCCTATTGGTTAAAAGATATAAGAAAATCTGTCGCCCAAACTTTGCAAAAACCTAATTCATAAAAAATCCCACATGTGAAATTTTGTACTTATCAATGCTTTTAAATTTATGCCGAAAAAAATTTATTCAATTATTCACAAAATTTTTATTTCATTAGTTAAATCGTAAGATATAAACATATTTTAGATACATAAATATTTAAAAATCTGCATTCCAAATGCCCAAAATTGTTTTGGCAACTATAAATTTTGGCCCCGAAAGAGAAAACCGCGGCAACTTTTATTAAGTCGATAACCAGCGAGGTAACGATTATGAATGATGAATGAGTCGAGGTGAGCGAGGTAATCATTTTATCTCTAAATTTGAATTATCTTTAAAAGTGGAGTGAATAACTGTAATATTTGGATAAATCTCCAGTGCCTGGCGGAATGAAGGCGTCAGAGGACGAAGAAGAGCGAGTGCAAGACACCAGTCGGAATAATCACTCGCAAGCAACACATCGAACCTAAGAAGGTTTGAGGCCTTAGACGGGGCAATGCATTCGTAAAATAAAAATCCATAAATCCAAAATAATCAGTTTGAAAAAATTAATAAGTTGTCAACCTTCTTAACCCACAATTTTTCTTGATAACAAAAAACTTCAACTAAAAATTCACACTTTTAGAAACTGTATCGCTGTTTATAAACAAATCCTCTTTTCACTTATAAAATAATAATAAACAGCGAAACGATGTATGTTTAATTATTTAAGATTTAAGGTTTAACTATGCTAGTAGGCGCCATTAAGTGATCAGTGTTCACCATTTCTGATTAGATTTGCTCAGCCTGACTGTTAGTACGAAGAGAAATTTCTGGTAGAAAGACGACGGGAATGTAGGATGACTGCCAAAGCCCCAAAAACGTTCCAATTTAACAGGTTTACTCCTGCTGGAAGCAGGTCCTGCAAGCACAAACAACTCTCCACAATAATTGGAATAAAATTCTCTATAATAGAGTGAATAATTAGGAAGCATGTACGAATTGATAAAGTAAAAAGAGGAACAACGCGCCGATAAGAGCCATGAAAGCGCAATTAAAATTTCAAGAAGGATAAGGAGCCGACTCATTGACGAAAATTTCTGACCGAAGTTTTATATTTACAACCGGTGAGGCACATCTAGCGAGAAGTTCTCTCACTTACTTACTTCATACAAGAAGAAATTCAATGGATGGATAATAAATGAAATCCAAGATTTAAGTTGTTATTGTTGTTGATTAGCTATTTGCTTTCTGCTTCAAAGTTTTATTCCACAAAATTTTATTAAAGAATCAAACATCACGATTTAAATTTATTTCGAGAGTATTTTCGAGTAAAACATTCCGTTCTTGCTTTTCCAATAACTCAATTTATATAAAATATTTTCGCTCCGAAATTTTCCCTTTCGATAAAATAAGAAAAACTTGGTTGTTCTAACTATTTCGATTTCATAAATCTCGTAAATTTTTCGCAAAATAATAAAACAAAAAAAGCTTTTTTTTAAGAAAACAAACAGTGAGTAAGAAAAAAACCCAAACGAATTCATATTCATATTCAAAAAACCCAAAAATATTCTAATAAAAATTCATATAAAAACAGTAGAAAATATTTTTATTCAAATATTTTTGCATTTACTCTTTCTTATTTTTAATAAATAATATTTTTAATATAATATTTACAATAAAAGTTATCGTTATTTTTTTAAATAATAATGGTAACCTTATATTAATAATAACAGTAATACGATAATAATAATAAAAAATACTCGATGGACAGTTGGAATAATTGAAAGAAATTAACGAGGGGATTTAAGAAATTCAAAAATTCTTAATCATTTAATAGAAAGGGTCTAAAAGTTTGGCCTGAAGGCCCTTGGGCCTTTACAACTAGGAAAAAAGAAGACTTAAAGCATTCATGAATAAAAATGTAATTCAATAAAAAGCAACACAAAATCAATATTTATGATTTTTGCGAGAGACTCTTTAGTAAAATTTAATTTTGTTCAAATCCTTGTTTTTTTGGAGGCAAATTCACAAGAATAATAATAATCATCATATGATTGACTCCACTGAGAGAGGTCATTTGGGGAGCAGAACAGAGCTGCAAACAGCTCCCCAATCACTACCACCCAGACTTTGCTTTTAAAGATTTACTCACGGCAAGGGAACAAGAATCAACCTACGACGACCTGAATTTATGCGAAGCAATATAGCAATCGATCAAACTGATAAAGTGATAATTTGTAATGATTGGAACAACTGCATTAGTAATGTTAATAACGCTGCTAATATCTATCTCTAAGAATAAATTTCACATTTTGCATTCGTATTCTCCATTTTATTCAGTACAACTGATTTTTAAACATTTCTTCGTTTTAAATACTTCCAAGTAATAGAATTGTCGATTAAAAAAGTGGCAAAAGTAGTAAAAAATAAACATTGATGATTAGTGAATAAAAAGAAAAAATTGGAAGAAACAAAAAAACCAAACTATTTTACGATTTATAAAATTAAGACAACTCAAATACTTCAATAATTAAAACAATTTACACAAATAAGAAATTTTTATTTAAATTGATTATCGCGTTATTGATAAATTGAGCCGAGCAAAAGTTAAAAATTAAACAATAAAAAATAAAATTAATAATAATTAATAAAAATTAATAAACGAAAGATATAACAATAAATAATGACAAAATTATTAAGAAAAACTATTTTACTAAATACTAAGAAAAAAATACTATAATTGAGTGGTAACAATTTGAAAAAAAATTTTAATAATTCGATAATTAATGATAATTATTACTACTTTACTTTACTTATACTTCCTTTAATTAAACATTTTACATATAAAAAAAAAACTGAAAATCGAAATCAAATCGAGTTTTATGTGAAAAAATTAAATGACGAATGGTACCGAAATAATTTACAAGAAATAATTTCTGAGACAAACAAATTAGACGAATTTCCTCCCAACCTTTTCTCTTCAACTTTCAATAAATCTTTTTTTAGACAAACGTGGATCTGATGAATGAAAAGTGATAATTTATATTCACTTTCCATAGAAAAAAATTCAGTTATCGCTATGGAGATGAGCTATCAACGAATATAAATAAGTGGCAAGCGTTCGCCATTGCTGCTTAGGCGTTCTTCTTCTGTATTCAGTAGAAAAAAACTTAGTTGACCACCACTCGCATTTTTTTGCTGATAGATTTAACCCCATCGAGCCTTAGTACTCGAAATGATAATTAAATTTCCACTTTGCTAATTCATTAATTATTAATTGATTAATTAATTGCATGAAAATTATAATACAAAAATTAAAATTTAAATTTGTGTAAAAAATGAATTGCAAAGAACGACTAAAAAATAATTTTAGTTTTATTCTTCATTTGAAATAATAGAGATGAATTTTTATGATTTAAACTTAAATTTATTAAAAATTAACAATTATTTATTAAACACTTAATACACTTGTTTAATCCACAAAAATAAACACTCAATAAAAAATGAATAAATCCAATTTTCTAAAAAATTTTCATGTTGTGGGAATTTCTTATTTAATTTTTTTTTTTTAATTAGCGAAAAATTTTTGGCAAGAATTTCACTTTTTTTCTTTCACTTATTTCACCAAAAATTTTTTGTAGAGAAAATGTT
Organism: Dracunculus medinensis; assembly: GCA_900625125.1. Classification (NCBI taxonomy): domain Eukaryota; kingdom Metazoa; phylum Nematoda; class Chromadorea; order Rhabditida; family Dracunculidae; genus Dracunculus; species Dracunculus medinensis. Next base: position 42,685 of record UYYG01001180.1, read on the forward strand.
AAGTCAACAGAATAGGAAAAAGCCGAATGTGGATGGTGATTGAGATAACAGTTAAGTGTTAAGAAGCGATGGCTCCCATTGCCGACGACAGCAAACTGTCGTTTAAAAATCCGGAGAGTGCGAACTGCTGCGCTCGTATTTCTATGATAAAATTTTTAGCCCTAGCTTTCACTTTTTGTTACAACAGATTGTGGAGTAGAAAAACGAAATTTTTGTCGATTCGCGATTTGTTTATAAAGAATTCTTCTTCATATCACAAAATACTTGTTTTTCTTTTCACTGAATATAAAATAACACCTGTTTTTTTCCACATAAAAAATAGTTGAAAATTTCTGCAGTTTTAACAAAAGGTAATAACTGGATTAGCAATATTTACTCAAATTGAAGATGGTTTGTCGTAATTTCCTTAAAATTATAAAACGAAAAAATTTATAATTTTTCAAATTTGGAAAGCGCTTAGCGATTCTGGCTTCTTCCTTTGGCTATTAATGGCTATTTCCTAGAGCAAAAGAAGAAGGTTTAATGGAATGTTGCTCATAGATCGAACGCAGAGACCGAACTCACTCACGACGCTCACTCGCTCAAGCTGATGCTCACGACGAAAATCTAAGCGATTAACACTCCATCGTACTGCGCATTTCAAAAATACAATAGAAAGCACAATTCAGCGAATTCAGCGAACTTTCTCTGCATTTGCATGATCTCATCTGAAACCGAGTGCCAAAAACCTCACTGGGGTCGCTGAGTTGCTCAGTGCAAACTGCATGGTTTCGATATTCGCCTCTTAATGCCAGTAAACATATAAACATATGCAGTGCACACATCCTACACACCAAATCATTCGTGAACCGTAATGTTGACGAAGTAATCATTTCCAGTTCTCTACAACTATTAGCGAATTGTCGGTTTGTGTGTATTTGTGATATGTGTATGTGTATGTGTGTGGTGTATGTGTGTGGTGTTTGTGTGCACATCGTCTTTGGTGAAAAGGAAAAAAATTCATGTTTGGCGTCGCCTGGTTGGTCCATTTTGACGAAAAACGAATCATTTAAATTATTTTTCTATAAAACGAAGTTCTTCGGAAATTTAATAAAATAAACATTTTAAGTTTTAAAATTACAAAAATATTAAAATCTCATATAAAAATATTCAAATTTAATAGAATAATTGTAAAAATTTTAAAATTTGAAAAAAACTTAGGTTTCACATAAAAATATTGAAATTTAAATAACCAAATAATTACGACAGAAATTTTAAAATTAAAATCGTAAATTCAAAAAATGTTTGATTTCATGCATAAATAAATAAAAGCAACGACAATATGAAATCAAATTATAATTATTAAAATTCAACTATTTTTTTTTGTTTTTTGCTAAATATCGTCGGATTACAGCAAATCTTCAAAATCTTTCGATCGACAAATCTATCTAATCTTTCCTCCAACAACTGTTTCTAGAATATTGTTTTGCGATCGGAAAATTTTAAAATATTCATTTCCTAAATAATAAAAATTAAAAGAAAAAGAATGAAATAAAGTACGATAGAAGGAAAAAACTGGGAAATGAAAAATAAATATTGCTGGGGAAGTACATCACTGATGATTGCCTCGCTTGTATTTATAACATAATACACAAAAAAAAATTGGTTGGTTTTCAATAGAGACGAAAGAGCATCGAAAATACCAGTTTTCCTTCTCCTCATCATCTTCCATTTTTTCCTTTTTCCTATGTCTCTTCTCAATAATTATAATTACATATCAAATAAGCGAATGCGTATATGGACATGTATGAATGAATTCTCAACGTCACCTACATCATCACTACTAGCATTACCTATCAACTGAGCCAATATTAAATATTAAATAGCTCTAAAAATGAATTCGTCTAAAAACCACCAAAAAATTAAGTTTCTCCCTCTTCCTCCTAATTTCTCCTCTCCCTTCGACAACTGCTTTAATAAATAAACTTTAATGAAATGCTGAAAATACGTAAAATAAATAAATATATATGTACAAAATCCACAAAACTTATGCAAGTTCAGCTACGACGACACAGAGTGGTATATTGCTCCAACTAAGCTGGGTTCGAGAAATTTGGATGGTGCTGAGGATCCATACATATTTTTATCACCAAATAAACTCTGGTGAAAGGCTTCCACACTAGTAATCAATGAAGCTAGCCAAAACGAGTACTTGTGAAAAGAAAAATATACATATGCACCCAAAAATTTTAGAATTATAGTAATATACATATATAAAAACAGTACAGCACCATACAACACCAACATCAAACAGCTCTAAAAATAAATTTTCATTTTATTTAATCCGAATTCAATTTTATAAAATTCAATTTTTAATTCAATTAATATTTTAATCTTGCATCAATTCCTTTTTTGAATAAGCAACTAATTGGTACCATTGGCATTCCAGCAAGTCGCCATCCGATGAATTTATGAGCAATGATAAGTCAGAAATGGAGGTGATAAGGCGTATTTAAGCCAGTATATTGCAGTCGATAGCAATGATAACTCATTCAGGGATTGGTACAAAAAAAATATTCTGCAGCACAGTAAATCCCTAAAAAAAGCAGATTTTCACGTGAAAAGTGTAAATTATTCAATGTTTATAACTCATACAAAAAATAGGGCGAAAAAAATCTTCAATTTATGCTAATTTACAGGAAAAATTTTGAATATTTGAATATTGAACATAGAAAAACTGCTTTAGTAAGTGCGTATTTATTGTGCGATATATGTTGAGTTGAATTTATTTGGATTTGGACTATTGGATAAGTAAAAACATCGCTGAACGAATATGCAAGAAGACTTATAGCTCAGAAGAAAATAAGCTCGGAAACGGAATTCACTTTCATTCTTTTGGATTTGATTCGAGAAAGACTGAAGTGAGGAAAACAGCAGCTGAATTCCACACCAAAGATACATGCATATGACATCCTCACACTGAATTTCATCTGCATTAGAATTTCAATTTTTCATCAGCAGAAAATATATAACATTATTATTGATGAAATAATAGGCCAGCGGGTGATTAAAAAGGTCAAATAGTAAGAAAATGAAGGTCAGTAAAGCAGAAAGAGTATGAAAACACGCGAGAAGAAGGTTAAACGACAGAAGAATACCCTTTATTCGAAAATTTTCCCGGAAGTTTTTCCGAAGAAACCGAAGTATTTTACGCATTTTTCCAGTAAATTAACAGATTGAGGAATCGCTGCTGTAAATGCGACAGTTTTCACGATAATTATTTGCCTTTAATTGTTGAAATTTGAAATGAATTTTATTTTTTAGAATTCATTTACTTATCTTTGTTTCGATGAAGATCAAAGGGATCTCGCAAATCCACTTTTAATCTCTTTGAAAATCCTTGAACGAATTTCGTTTCAAAAAATCCGGTGCCTTTGTATTTACTATAATGGTCCAAGATTTCATGGACCAATATGAAAAACAAACAGAAGAGGAAAAAGTTGAATGAATTTTAAAAAATCATACTGAAAAATCAAAAAAATTCGAAAATTAAAATGTTTATCATTTACATTTATTTAATGAAGAAAAAATGAAAAAAAAATAAATTAAATCGAACAAAACTTTTTAATTAAATTTATTTAATTAAAATAATTATAATTAAACTTTAAAAAGATTTATAATTCAAGCAAAAAGAATAATTTTTAACTTGATTAGTTTAATTAAATGATCTAGCGCAATATTCCATAGAAATTGCAAAAAATTACAAGTGCAGAAACGAGTTGAGTGCAGCTCAACGCATGCACATGTGCACAAAAAGTATGACGCAACGGCGCCTCATATGTTCACAAAAAAGTGCAAAGCATTCAGCGATTTTCATATGCATAAAACTCGAAAACTCGAAGCAGCTTCGTCCGAATGCATTCTAATCTAAGCAAAGTCCGAAACAAGACAAAATCATTACTCACCATTAGGTATTACTACTGATCGAATTAATCTGAAAAAAGGAACCATAAATGGCTTGGAAAAAATAGAATTATTGATCGGTCGAATTCAAGTTGACCTTTTTTGTAGTTTGACCTTTACTATGAATTGTCAATTAGCTAAATTTATTGCCGCCGAAATTTATTCTTTTTTTCAATTTTTCTGGGTTTTTTCCATAATGTAAGAGCTCGTTTGCATAAAACCATATCAACCGAAAAACGAACGAATCAGCCAATCAACCATATGTTCACCTCTTTCTCTTTCCATTAAAATTTGGGGGGAAATTTCCGCTTACGTACAATTTTGCAAAAACAGTGCAAATGCAGCATTCTCCCGAATTACTGAAGTAGAACGATAACCGAGAACCAAAATTATAGAACTAATGATAATAGTAATAACAGTGATGCAAAAGAAAATAAGTAAAAATAAGTAAAATTCTAAAGAAATTTTACTAATATAAATACATGGAAAACAAAGTAAGTTACCAATTATTTTTGGAAAAATCTCCTCACATTTTTCATACATATTTAGCACTTCCTTTTTAAAAAGCTGAAGGAATATAAAATAAAAGAAGGAATAAAAAATAGAGCAGATGTCTAATGAATGGATAATTCTATAATAAAAGGACGATACCAGGGAAATGAAGAACTGTGACCTCTAAGTAAACCAAACCAACGCAATAAAATCGAGGTGACCTTTGCCATTCTCAATCATCAACCCATACCACTTCGAATCTACATCTTACTTAAAAATGGCGTCACATTGTTGTTGAATCTTTTATTGAAGTTCAATTGATAAGACTACTTTCCGAACAAGAAACTGATAAGATATTTATCAATTTGAGTGATTTCTCTAAGAATAATCGAAAACAGATGAAAATTAAATAAGAAATAATGAAAATTAAAGAAATGATTTTAAAGACTTATCTTTGCACAGTTAATGGCGTAATGGCATCCTGTAGGGCAAAAGAGTTGTTGTTGCTCGGACTGTCATCTCGAGCGTCACGGCTCCGGAACCAGCGACTGACAGGCTGCGTCAGCCGGAGGGGACCTGTAAATAAAAATTCGAATGATGCGAACGACCCATCAGCATTTCAACCTCCAACTCTTTGGCAAAGATTTTTAATCGTAACAGTGGCCAGCGGAGCAAGCTTAACCAGAAAGGGTGGTGACAGCAACCCCCTAATTATAATCGGATATTAAATTATTGCCGATTAAAAAAATTAATAATTATTCAATTTAAATATTCTTAGAATGAATAAAATATTTAAGAGCATGAAAAAAGAACCTATAAATATGAACAGCAAATGCTATAATATCTAATTACCTTACTAACTAACTACTTAATCTGAATTTTTAGTTTAGTGAAGCGAAATAGATATGCACAACTGTTTAAACGTAACAAAATTTGGATCCACTCAGTCTGTATATATTTTAAATAATCTGTTGTTGTCGATTCATTCACAGTTCTATCCTCAAGTAATTCACTAACAAAGGTCGTACTTGTTAATTGAGCCAATCAAACCAGAAATAATAGAAAGATATCAATCTCGACAACTCAACTCAAAAATTATAGCTCTACCTTATTAGTTGCAAGAATTATGATCCAAATTATGAAAACAATTGAGATAGCCGAGCCGTTGTCGCTCACACCATCGTTAAGCTTCTAACCATGCAACAATAAAACTGTATTAGGCGACAGCCGGGACCGACCTGAATTTCTGTCGTCAAGTGGTCAGCTGGGAAAAATAACGGCCATTAACAGCCAACGGATTAAGCAAGCATTATCAGAAATGTCAGCGAGTGGTGCAAAAAAATTCTTGAAAAAAATTCTTTGCCGCCTACGCCTATTCAGCACAAAATTAAAATCAAATATCCGAAAAGTATATAAAAGTAAAAGAAAAATATTTCGCAAGAAAGAATGAATGAAAAAGAAAAAATATTCTCGAAAAAAAGAAAAAAAGAAATGAAATTTAATATTTTTAAGAATAAAACGACAACTGTCTTCATAATCATCTTTATACTTCTTCTTTGATAACGTACACAGTTTTAAATCGTAAATTTCTTTTAAATAAAGCAATTTTCAACCTAAGCAATTTCGCCAAAAAATAGAAAATTTCTTCGAAAATCTTCGGACCATTTTTTTTAAATAATTAAAAAATCAATATGCTCAACGCTTTATCAGTTTATCACTTAGTAGATATTTATCAGCAATTTTCATTAAAAATTATCGTAAATAACCATAAGAAAAAAACCAAACATCAAACTTTTTGAATTTAACAGGCGAATCAAAATCATCACTGTAATAAATGAAACTGTTGATAATTGATGAAAAAAAATATCCCAATGTACCAATCCTTACTGATAATTAGCTGTCTAGCAAAAGAAAATATAAACCATTAAAGCATAAGATTGCCTTATCATAAATATCATCAATTAAAGCAAACTAAAGTTTTATGCTCATAAATATAGCTGTAGGATGGCTGGCTCCCATTCATTTCTGTTATGCTCGCTGCGTCGCTAGGAATACGAAAAGATTTCTAGAGAAGCTAGAACTGCAAGTGAATCCTCAAAACCACCTGCATTTTCAAACGACAGTTTCAGTTCTGTTTGGTAAACAAAAGCCGAACCATGAGAGTGGTGAACTGAGCAATAACCTGTCGGCTTTCAAGTATATAATTCATCGGAATAAATAGCTTTTAAAAGAAATAAGTTAATTCAAAAGCAAAACTATGAGTAAATCTCAGTGGGTAAAAGTAGAAAAAGGAGAAATTCGCAAAATTCTTCTTGGCTATTTCGCGTAAATAATCTCTCTTAAAATTTATCTATTGAATAAACAAACAAATCAATTTAATATATTAAATAATTTAATCATCGTTATATATTTAATTATTTTACTAAATTTTTTACTTAGAAAATTTATTACTTGAGAAAATCAATTATCTTAAATGCTGAAATAATTGAAAGAAATTTTCATTTATAATTTCTCATTTTAACATATATGCTTCAACAAATAGAATTTTTATTTTTATTTTAAGAAAAATATAACAAGCAAAAAATGACACGGTTGTACTTCTATTCATAAGTAATTCTCTGGTGAAGCGGTCTCCCAGAGCAGTCTAGTCAGCAGGTGTATCATTATCACATCCACAATAAACTTGCAAGGAAACAGTAGTAGAAATTTAAGAAACCTTCCTCATATATATCTTTGTTTTTTCATACAATTATTTTGCCAATCTATATTTCAAATTTATTATTATAAAAAAATTCTTCTTCTGTGGGTGGCAGGGGTTATCCTTAATCTAGGAGTTTTCTATCACACGTCTGGGAGATTGAGTATTCTACGCAGTATCTACCTGTTCTTCTGGAAACAAATTTCTGATAATATGTATAATATGATAATATGTATGAAAATTTGAAAATTGATATTAAAATAAATAATTTTAATTAATAGGTGGACAATAGATGAAAATCAATCAAAATAAATGCCAAAAAAGTTTTTTTTTAAAAATTATTTTACTTTTCTCTAGTGGAATTACAAAACAAATTTCTTGCAAAAACGTAAATATCACGTAAAAGAAGTCAAAAATATGAATTTTATGTAATATATGAATGAATAAATACATGAACTTCATGCAAAATATGGAACCATTTTCATAGTCAATATAGTCAAAACATAGAAAAATCTTTAAAAAACAACATGCAAAAAAACGCATGAAATGCATTTTAAAAATTGAATGAATGGAAAAGATTTTAATTTAAGAGGAAGAAAAAAAGAAATTAAAATTGAAAAAGTCAAATTTAGGAGAAAAAAGTGAAAAATTTTTACTTTTTTTTTGAAATAAATAAAGAAGACGAAATACTTCATTGATTTTACTTTGAACTATATAAATTTAAAATAAATCGAATAGAATTTAGTTTTTTCATCCGAAATATATAATGATAATTTCGGAATTTACTATTAAATAATTCAGAAAATTTCTTTTATTATAAGCTTTCCTTCGCCGTGATATTTATTACTGACCAAACTACAATTTTTATTTACGAGCACTGACCATTATTGCTTAGAGTCATTCCGCTGGCTTGTCTGATTAGATAAATGTTAGATAAATACACCAGAGAGTTCTCTGGCAAAAGAAATACGAGTGAGGAGCCAGCCTTTACTTCTATGTCCAGGTGACCAATAACATCTTATCTAAGTGCAGTCAACCAAGACAAAAATGGCGAATGAAGAAGACATTTCCATTAAAATATTAATAAATTGATAATATTGAATGAATTAATCAAGTATATACTAAATGCTGACCAATTCTGATTAGGCTAGCAATTACGTTGACGATTCGAAATTTTCGCTAAGGATTCACTTAACGATAGAAGTGCACTGATCGTGGATTTCTCCGGTTTTTCACTGACACGTTTAATCCTATCGAGGACAGGAATAGAACCGTCGCCTGTCAACACGACAACTTGAATTATAAACCACTGCCCATTTCACTATATTTCCTGAAATAATTAAAAATTTTAAAAAAATTATTTGAATCAGTCAAAACATATTTCCTCATACAATCAATCTTTTCAGTTTACAACAAAGTAAAGGAATCTTTTTTTAAAAGAAAACTTCAACAAGACAAATGAAAATAATAAAAATGATATGACGATAATAGAGACGTAATGAAAATGATAATAAAAGCCAAACCTAATAGTAATAATGGATATGATAGATGCTGATAAGAATGATTAGAACGAGAGGCGACACCGATAACGACAAGTGATAGATAGTAATGATAAGGCATTGATAAAGATAGGAAAAAGCCATAAAAATGAATAAATGATAGCACGAAAAGAGAAACGAAGGAAGCTACCAGATATTCATGTAAATAAATTATTACTATAATCGATTTTGTTGACCATTTGTTTACACGATATGTTCAAATACATTTACGCAGAAAAGATTTATAGAAAATGATCAATTAACATTATTATATAATAATAATTATTATTATCGCTATTATTAATAATAATTATTACTAATTATTATACTAATTATTATTTATTATTACTATTTTAATTATTATTTATTATTGTTATTAATTATTATTATTAAATGTCACATTCCCAATCGCCATTAAAGCGAACCTAAACGGTGAAATATGCCTTCTTCTTCTTCTAACAGCTTTCACCATTACTAGTTAGACTCACTTCAATGGCTAAAAGAATGTTTCTAAATGGACAGTCGATAGTAATAGAAGCCATTCCTTTTTCCATCGTCTAAGTCCATATATTGCTGGTCCACCTATACGTTCAAAATCTTTCCTGACCGTGTCAGTCCAAGTCTTGATTGGTCCACCTCACTTTTAATACCACAGGATTTAGCAAATAACAAATATTTGTCAATTCTTGTGGCGACGAAGAACATAACCAGCGAAGGTGACGCTTTATGATGGCATTAATGCAAATGGTATTTGAACGAAGGTGGATGCGATCATGTGAGATCCACTCGGTGAACTCGTAAAATATACTTCAACGTGGTGGTCAAAAGAAACTTCTTAGTATCCTCTACTCTCATTGGTCAGATCTCGCAACCACATTGAAAGATCGAACGAATCGCGATAGAACCTATATAGATGCGGACTTTCGTTTTTATGGTGATTTTGCGAAGGCTCCATAAAAGTTTCGTCAGATGGGAGAACGCATTTCTAGCTGCCATTATCGGGTTGTAACTTGATCTTTCGCCTGGCCATTTGGAACTAAAATGGATCCGAGATACTTAAAGTCTGACACTTCGGCGAACAACTGATAAAAACAAGTATTTTATCACTTTCTTCTATATAAAACGAAATGACTTTCATTTTATTTACCATTCTTCCTGCAGTTGCTAATATGTGTTCTTTAGCATTATTTGCACTTCACCAGCAAAAAGATCTACATCATCAGCGTATTCAAGATATGCGATACGATGCTCCAGACTGATTTGTACACCTCTTGAGTGCCGATAAACATGCCCATTATCCAGTCTATCGCATAGCTAAATATTGTAGGGAAAATGACGCAACTTTAACGTACACCAATTTTTATTTGGAACGAATTTGTCAGTTCCCCATATAAACAGACCTGTGCCAATGTACGCTGATAAAATGCCTTTATAAGTCGAATGATCTTTTCTGGAACACCATTGCAATCGAAGGTAGTCGATGGAACACGTAACGGTGATAAATGAAGCCATGTCCCATCTTTCTTCTTAACTTGAATGTGTAGTCAGCCCAACGGCGGCTCGGGCTGAATCCAGCTTGATAAAGGCGCATCCCGCTGCTCCGCACTGCCATGAGTCTATTGAGTAGAAGAGAAGGAAAAATTTTCGCTGAGACGTCTAGTAGGCTGATTCCTCGATAATTGTCGCAGTATGTCCTGTCACTCTTTTTGGAAATTGAGCAGAATTGCTTTGCTCCAGTCATCTAATATTTCTTTCTTCCATACCATAAAGTACATTTGTTGCGTTAAGAACGATGGACAACATTTGAGGAGTTCAGCCCGAAGACCATCTTCTCTCGAAATCTATCGCAAGTGACTTCCTATTTCTAATCGGACTAGCTAGCGGATGATGAACAAATGATGAACACTATTTACCACTTACTTTCTTACTCATTTACTAAGAAAAAAATCCATCTCCAAAGCTTCAATAAAATTTAAAAAGGAAGAAAAACGAAAATAATATAATTAAATTACGGAGGAATAATGCATTTTTCACGAAAACTTGAAACAATGAGAAGAAAAAATTTATCGAAAATAATTTTTTTTTCTACAAATTGATTGAGGAGGGAAAAATATTTCGCTAATTTTCTAAAATTTTATTTCATAAAAGATTTTTGAATTTAGAAAGTTTAAAATTCTTTTTTAGTAAAATTTTAAATGTTTAAGGAAAAAATAAAGCTGATGTATAAATAATAAAATGCACCACAACGTTGTCACATTGAATCAATCTTAACGTCATCGTCTCCTTCAAACATTAAACAATTTCTGGTTTAGCTCACTCCACTGATGTAACGAGACTATTCCGCAAAGAAAAGTTATTTGTGAGTAAAAATATCACCAACGATCTGTCACTTAGATTCCTTTCAATTTCAGGTTTGCTTTCGTCAACGGAAGTAATAAAAGATTCAGTACTTACTCTATATTATCATTTTATCATTTTAATCAATCTAAATTTATTGACTCGAATAAAAAGCAATTGTTCTTCGACGAATGAAGCTGTCAGAAATCAAATTGGAGATCTGGTGGTGTTGGCGAACCACTTGCGTTTCTACACCAGGTGATTCGCTATGGAATATAAACAAATAGTCAATCTGATCCAAATAAATAAGTAGTCAAATAAACCAGAAACGGTGATTTTAAGAAAAGAAAAAGGGTATAATTGTATCTATAATATTATTAAATATAAAATGTTAAAAAACACAGAGTTTATTACTATTATTGCTGAAATATCGATAAACTTTCCCATGTTGGATTCAAATTTTTAAAAAATATGAGAAAATTAATCACCAAATATTGAATAAGAAAGAGGCTTTAATAAAGCAAAAATTTTTTATAAATCGCTGTTATGGGTGGTCTTCGAAAAATATTGAAAATAAATTATTATAAAATTAATAAAATAAATCATAGTAAATTATATTAGGGCACAAATATTTGGTCTATCATGCTGAAAGTGAAAGGATTCGACTCTTGGGCCTGGCAAAGATGAATCTGTCATTAAAAAATCCGGGTGATGCTGGCAACCTACCTACTTTTATCGCCAAGGCTCCCTGACAATAATCATTTCTCATACTAATTCTTACCGGTGGAGCTAATCTAACTAGAAATGGTGGACACTACCACTTAATTATAATAAAATTGATAAAATTTAATTAATACAATAATTGAAAATAAATTATAAAAAGAGATTTAAAATACATAAATTTACTGCAAATTTCGTTAAATATTTTTAAACCATAATTTTATAAAACTCGTGTTTACTGAAATAAAAAAATAATAATAAAAAATTTATATGCAAACGATTCGCCGATTTATTTAATTCATAAATAATTTATGAGTAATTAGCATATTCGCTACTTGAAATTACATGATTTAGTAAATGAGTTGATAAAAGCAGTAGTATTTAAGCTAGAAAGGTGGCTTGAAACCTGCCTAGTTACCAACTGACATAGAAATCCATCGAAATCCATCTTCATTTTCATAAATTAATTTTGTAATCAATAAAATAAGAAAAAACCATTAAAAAATAAAATTATAAAATTTCTTATCTTTCGGTCGATCTTCATTAAAAGTTTAAATATTTCCTTTCATTTATTTTCTCAAATGATTTATATAATTTCAAAAAAAAGCAAAAAACTTAAGGCTAATCTAAATATCACCCCAATAAATAGATAACTAAAAGGGATTCTCAATTCATCTAATTCATCTAAAACATAAATTCTTACATATAAACGAAGAAATAAATGATTTCATATATCGAAAAATATAATAAATTAATTAGATGTCGGCTGGCTATTAAGATTTTCTCAGATTCACTCAGATTTCACAATTTACTCTTGCCAAGATACAGGAATCAAGCTTACGATGACTTGACCTCAAACAAAAAAATTGCAAAAATTAAATATATATTTGAGGCTAGCAAAGATCATAAATTTGCGAATTAATCTCGCATAAATCGAGGAAATTTATGGTACTTATAAATGTTGAAGCTAACATTTTACTATTTTCTGAAAAAGTAAACGATCAAATAAAAGGAAAAATTGTTAAGAAAAATATTTAGTAAATATATTTACTGCACCTAATTTTTTTTTTTTTTTTTAAGAATCCTCACCATTACTGGTTGAACTCGCTCCACTGGCTTATCACATTGAGCAATATGCCAGGGAGTCCCTTGGGCGATAGAAATACCGGTGAGTCGCCAGCATCACCCGGATTTTTGTATAGGTTTATTTATTCCTTCGTGAAATCGAACCTCAGAATCGGCGCTCCCATGCAAGCGACAACCCATTGAGCCATTCTATCCCTATACTGCACCTAACAATCTAATTTATCTCAAAAAGTTACTTACATTTAGTTTAAATATTTCTGTATGCATTTCTTATATTCCTTTATCAATATATAACCTAGCAATTATATCGTATTTTACAATTTTTAAAATGAATTATAACAAATAAATCTTACTTCTTCATTTTCAAACCTTTCAGATGGAAATTTCGAAATGAATAGAAAAAATTGATTTTCATCTAAAAAAAAAGATACAAATACTCGTGAATTATGAATAATTTGTGACCAAATTATTGATGAAACTTGAATTATGAAAAATTTCGAAAAACAAACTGACAAATAAAAAATAAACTTTTTTTAATGAAACTGTCGAAAATTGAAGAAAATATTATGAAAAAAAAGCAGTTGTGGGAAATTCTGACTTTTTTTAAAAGTCATCAAAAAAAGACTATCATTAAGTCATCAAAATTTTAATTTTCTTGATAAATATAAGAAAAATATGAATTAATTTTACAATGCAAAATATAAAATTCGAAGAACATGCAAACAGGAATATCAGTCAGGAATATATATATATATAGTTGAACAATTTTTATGCCACCTGCATGCTGGGGACTCATTTGTATTTCTATCACCAAGGCCTGACATATTGCCCAATTGCGATAAGCCAGTGGAGCGAGTTTAACCAGCAATGGCGAGGATTGTTAAAAAAGAAAATGCAAAATATAAAATTCGAAAAACATATAAACAGGAATATCAGGAATATATATATATATATATAGCTGGACAATTTTTATGCTACCTGCATACTCACTGCTTGTAAATCATTAAAAAGTGAAATTCGACTGATGCAACCATCTATACTTCTATTCTCGAGTGAAGAGAAACAATGAGTTCCATAAAAAAAAGAAAAAGGATTATAAATGTATACTTGCATTCTCTCGCATACTGAAGTAATGCAGGCTTTAATCATAATCCGAAAATATACAAAAATTATCCCGTTAATTTCGTGAATATCATATCTAAAATTAATTCTCCGATTATAAATCCTGTTTCAACGAAAAAATTAAGGTAGAAATTTATGTAATTTATTTTTCTTCGAAATTTAAATGAAAATTTAAATGAAAATAGCCATTTAATACGATATGGAAATAAATTTTTGTCACTGAAAGAATATTATTTTTTCAATAATTTCATACGCAAAAAACATCAGAAAAATCAGAAATTTCGTACTAAACTGAAATTTATTTTTCTAATAAAATTGAATAATTTTCTTGAAAATCAAAATTTTCGTTTAGACTTTAACCATTTCATTTTTTATTTATTTCAACAAAAATTATAAATAAAATGAAAAGCAAAAAGAAAGAAACCTTTATGACGAATAATTTTAGTTGTGGAAATTCAATAAAAAAAAATTAAATTGCCAACGTTCGTTGCCTTCGTTCTTTCATTGGTTCGTTGGTTCGTTCGATCATTTTCGAAAATGACATTCACAAAAAAATAACTTAATTTTAAAATAACCATAAAATTCGTTATTTCCTTTCCTAAAAAATAGAGAAAATAGGAAATCATTTGCATAGAAAATATCAACACAATTGTTTAGCAAGGGTTCTCAATTTTTCTTTGCAACGACCCCTTCAAAAGAAATATTATTCTTATAAGCGCTACAAGAGAAATATTCTTTTCCATGCCTTCTAAAAATTTTGTATTATTCGCGAACAATATATTACGAATTATGCGAATTAAGTTTAAAAATGCTTTAAATGTTTAAAATAGTTTTTAAGCTAGTAATTAAGTATGTTTTTGAAATATTAAAATTTTAGCAAGTTTATTCAAAAAAATTTTATCCATACATAAGCGAAATTTTTGGGTACTTACCACTTTTTGTCTATAAAAGTTTAATGGAACAACAATTATAAAAATTCCCATTAATTCAAATTTTTCAATAAAATCAATAAAATCACAGAAATATAGAAAATTCAAATTATAGTGATACATTAAAACATTAGTACTAATTTATGACCATTAATACGATGATTATGTGTTGCAGCAATATTTTAAATATGGTTTAAAATTATTCAATATATTAAGGTCTATCGACCTCTCCAAGACCCGCGATCGTCGACTGCTGAAGGCCACAGA
Source organism: Dracunculus medinensis (assembly GCA_900625125.1). NCBI lineage: Eukaryota > Metazoa > Nematoda > Chromadorea > Rhabditida > Dracunculidae > Dracunculus > Dracunculus medinensis. Next base: position 57,816 of record UYYG01001180.1, read on the forward strand.
CATCCAGGGAGTTTAGCAAGAATCAATTGAAAATTGGATTAGGGCTGAGAAAAAATGGATGGTTATATTATATTTAGTTGAATATAACAGTGATGTCTCATTGGATGATTTCTGAAAAATAAGAAATTCGAATAAAATAAAATCCTGAAGAAATGCATTTTTCTAAAGAAAATAATTTGAAAGCCCAGTTAGTTAGCTTTATAATTGAGCATAATTTCGATTAATAAGTTAAATTTTTATCTGATTCGAATAGCTTCAACTTATCATGTGCTTAATTTCTTTCCCTTTACAAAAGTAAACCTATCATTAAAAGCAACCGAGAAGAAACTGTTGAACTTGGATAAACTTATAATATAATTAATCAGTGCTATAAAATTTGATTCATTCCTCTAGAATAAATATATTTAATGAATCGGTGCAAAAGAACATTTAGATTTTTACCTGAAAAAGAAAATCATCGATAAATGAATTAATTGAATAACTTTAACATAACTTTCAATAATTATTAAACAACTGAAATTACAAGAACTGAATTTAACTTATGTAAGGAAAAAAACCAAAAAAATCTGTTTTCATGTTGAAAATAAAGAACTGGTGCCAAAATTCGATTTATATGAATGAAGTATTTTTTTTTCATTATTTCCCATTTTTTACAATTGTTTTTTTTATTTTACTATTTATTATTATTATATTACGCTTTTATTTTACCACATTTATTACATTAGATTATATATATTATATTTATGATTATATCTACATTATATATTATATATATTTACATTTAAATTTATAAATTATTATATTAATATTATATTGTATTAACATTATATTAAATTCTTCATCTAACTGCTCTTACCATAACTGGTTAGGCTGGCTCCAATGGCTATAAGAGTAAGACGCTTCCAAGCGATCTGATGCTATCGTCGACAGTAATAGAAGCCATTCCTTTTTCTATCGTCTAAGTCCATATATTGGTGGTCCACCTATATATCCAAAATCCAAAATCTTTTCTGACCGTATCAGCCCATCAGCCTTAATTGGCTTGATTGGCCCATCTCGCTTTTAATGCCAATCATCACACGGTTTAGCAAATAACGAAATATGCGTCAACTTCTGTGGTGGACGACGGAGAACGTGCCCAAATCAACAAAGACGACGCTCTGTGATAACATTATTAATGCAAGTGGTATTTGAACGAAGGTGGATGCGATCATGCAATATTTTATCCGCTCGAGGGACCCATAAAGGGTACCTTAGAAAAGAGTTGTCGAATCCAAATAACTTTTTAACATCCTCCACCCTCATTGGCCGTATCTCAAAGCCATATAGCAAGATCGAACGAATCACTGATATAGATGCAGACTTTCGTTTTTATGGTGATTTCACGACTCCATAATGGTTTCGTCAACCGGAAGAACGCATTTCTAGCTGCCGTGATCCGAGATATAATATCATCTTTTGCCTGTCCATTTGGTATTAGAGTGGGTCCCAGGTATTTGAAATCGGGCACTTCCTCAACCGGCAATGAATTTACAAAGAGGTATTTTATCAGCTTCTTGCACATAAGACGAAAAGACTTTCGTTTAATTTACATTGACCATGAGTCCAATTCTCACTGTAGTTGTTGAAATGTTATTTAGCATTATTTGCATTTCATCACAACTATCAGCAAAAAGGGCTACATTATCAGCGTATTCAAGATCTGTGATACGATACTCTGGACTAATTCGGATATCTCTTGAGTGGACGAGCAGTGTCTATTATCCAGTCTATCGCATAGTTGAATATTGTGGGGGAAAGGACACAACCCTGATGAGCACTTGTTCTTATTTGTTCTTATTTCGAAGGAATCTCCCCATATACACAGAACTGCGCCGACGTGCGCTCATAAAATGCCTTTATGAGTCTAATGATTTTCTCTGGAACACCGTCACGCTCCTCTGAAGCGATGTTCCTTCTTAACGTGAACATCTGGTCAGAACAACCGCGACCTGGTCTGAAACCAGCTTGATTAGGGCGCATCCCGCTGTCCCACACATCCATAAGTCTGTTGAATAGCAGGGAAATGAAAATTTTTGCTGAGACTTCTAGTACGCTGATTCTTCGATAATTGTCGCAGCATGTCCTATTATCTTTCTTGAAAATTGGGAACTGAATTGCTTTGCTTCAATCATCTGATAATATTTCTTTTTTCCATATTAAAGAGTACATTTGTTGAAGATGCGTTATGAAGGACAATGGACAGTATTTGAAAAACTCAGCCCAAAGGCCATCTTCTGAAGCTTTATTGGCCTTGAGCTTATGGATAACTGAAATTATTTCTTCTTTTTTCATTAGAGGCTCGCAATTGCAAGTGTATGCTTCAGAAAACGTATCAGCTATATCAGGGGCTTAGGCTTAGGCGCAGATGGTTATGAGGCGAACCTTAATACTTTTAATCAATACGCCATTGTTATCTTTTACCATTTCACTGTCATTCCCCGAGTCATAGCTGAAGAAGGCAGAATAGTTTCCTATTGTTTCCTATTGTCGCCTAATCGACCCGCCGCCTCCATTCTTGAGGCCATATCACTCCAACAGTGATTTCTATCCCGCCTTGCAGCTTTCGTTGCAAATCTTCGAAGAACCCGGTAGTCAGGACCACGTCACATTCGAACTTTGGCTGCTTTTTCAGACAATTGGACAGTTCCTTCCGATACCCAAATAGCGCACTTCCTATATTTATATTATATTAATATTATATTATATTAATATTATATTATATTAATATATTATATTATATTTAATATATTATATTATA